>KZ819748.1:0-65456 GCA_003144235.1 Violaceomyces palustris | reverse complement strand
CCCGATCCAAACATGCTTTTTCGCTGAACTCGAGAAAGGCAAAAGAAAGAAACAGCTGTACTATTTAGATGCCCCCCCTCCCCCTCCCCCCCAACCCAAATCCGACCATTGCGTGGAGAGAGAAGAGAGGAGAAGGGTGAATGACGATGGGCTTCCTTTTTTGGATTTTGCTTGTGTTGGACGGGCTCTGAAAAGGGATCTCGAATCGTGCGACTCACGCGGACCTCACACGACATCCGCCCTCGCTCCTTCCCCTTCTTTCTTTCCTTCCTCCTTGATGGGATCGGATTTCTTCTTATCGGGAGGGAGGCCAATGCAGCGACGCGGGGAGGGAAGGGGCGGGAGACGGAACTTTGCTTGAACGAGGCGATGGGCCAGCCAAAAAAAAAAAAAACAAGTCACCCGTTCTTCGCTTGGCTTTGAGGTAGGATGGAAAAGGGGGGACGGGCTGGGGATGGGGATCTCCGTTGCGGCTATTTTCGAAGAAAAGGTAGGGACTCGTTTCGTTCGCTCGGTGGATCGTGAATGTTCCTTCAATCCCTTCACAGGGTTTCGTGATATGGCAAAAGACAGAGCCTGATTTATTTCTTCTTCCTCGTCGTGGGTTGATGGAAAGAAAAGGTCCATCTGTGGAGATGGACCTCATCGAAGGGGAAGGAGAGAGGAGAGGAGAGAGAGAGAGAGAGAGAGAGAGACGGGAAAAAATCTATGATAGAGATGGTACATCCAAGTGGGAAAGGGGGCTGGTTAAAAAGAGAAAGGGGGGGGGGGGGTTGGAGTGTGAGGTTCGAGGTCGATGGGGAGAAGATTAAATAGACCAAAGTCCCCTTTTCATCAACGTTAGAATCAACCTCAAATCTACGCAGGATAGGATGCGGGGGTTAGGGAATAGTTCAGCCCTTGTGGGTCTTGAATGCGACAAGACCACCGAGGGCGATGGCGTAACCGAAGAATTGGAGTCCAGTGACCGTCGACCCGAGGAGGAACATGGATCCCAAGATGAGCAGGATATCCTTAAGGACACCGGCAAGGGTGAGGGTGAGGGAGGAGGCGGCTCCAATCAGGAAGACGGCTGCAATGTTGAGACCAAAGGCGACGCCAGCGTTTGAGAGAAGGATGACTGGTCCGATCCTGGCGAGCTCGAGGAATGGCTCGAGGCCCTCGGTGAAGGGAATCAGGCATGCGTTGATGGCGGCGCAGACCGGGGCAAAGTAGTAGAGCGAGACGAGTGGATCCATCTTGAGTCCCTGGAGGAGGACCTGGATCATGACCAATCTCGAAGATTCGAAAGCGATGGCAAGGACCTGGTAAACGAAGCCACGCATGTCGAAACCGATCTCTCCGTACGAGGCTGTGGCAACACCGAACGAGATGGTTCCAACAATGAGAGTGAGCATTCCGGAGAGCTGCTTGAGACCGAAAGCGAAGGAGATCAAGAGGACGGCAACGGGGGTGAAGGCCTGTCAAGGTTTGGAGAAGAGGGGGAAATAAACCATTGCCTGCGTTGTCAGTCGTGAATTGCACACGAGAAGACCCGAAATGAGAGGAAGAAAACGTATTTCAAATTGCTCCACAACATCCTTCTCCTTTTCACGTTTCCTCCCTTCTGCTGGTTGACGATTCCCCCCAACAAATGCGGTACACACCTTGAGCATCTGAATAAAGCTGACCGAAAGGGTCAAGTAAGCCATGTTGGAGAAGACCAGGGAGCCGGAGAAGAGGGCACCGATTGGGAGGATGTTCCTGTACCATCGTTCGTTTGTCATCTCAACGTCCGCGAGCCCGTCCAAAAGGTGCGTAAACCTGGCCAAGGCCCTGGTCCCGACCGTAGCGAAGGCCATGTGGAAGGTGGTGAGGAACACTGGGAAAGGGTACTCGAGGTTGGAGAGCAAGTACCTAGAGAGTTGCGAGGGACCAAGCGAGGCGGAAGGCGATTCAATGTCAGCACTCGTCTCAAGGCCCGGGTTGTTGAAGGATTGGGTCATTGTGCTCTCAATCCTCTCCTCTCTCAGATTTTGGGCGAGAAAAGAAGAGAAAGCAGAACTGCCACCTGTTTCTCCCTCTGAGTCGTCAACTGGGTTGGACATGCCTTCACAAAATCAAACAATGAATTCCAGTGCCCTTGCAAGAGCATTCCCGCCTTCAGCGTGTCCATCCTCGTAAAGAAAAGGGGGGGGGGGTACCCCGTTCCACTCACTTGTTGTAGACGATGACGGAGGAGCTGAGCGCGATCCAGAGGGCGATGATGACGGCGGGGTGGATCTTCTTCTTCTCCCTTTGTGCGCCTCCTCCCGGTAGGATGCCATTGTTGGAGGGTTGGGTCGCTCCGCCGATCGCGCCGAGCCCCTGGTGGCCGATGGTGGGGTTCGAGTGGCCGTTGATGGGGTCGTGGTGGCCGTTCGACTTTTCGTCGACCGAAAAGGTCTGCATAGGAAGGGACGTGTGTTCTTTCGACATCTTGGGGAGGATCCTTTCTTTTTGCCTGTCTGCCTGTTTGCCTCGCTTCTCTTCCTTTTCTTTCTCTTCTTCTATGTCGGGTGATTGGCTGTGGCCTGGCTTTCTTGATCAGAGTGGCGATGGGGGGAAAGTTGGATGTATGCGCGCAAAAAGAAAGGGGCGGGAGAGGGAAAGGAGGTGTGGTTTCGAAGTGTGGGTGTGAGAGAGGGAGAGAGGGAGAGAGGCGAGAGAGGGAGAGAGTTGTGTTGTGCAGGTACGGATGGTGGCAGAAGGAAGAAGGCGTAGGGATGAGGAGGAGGAGGAGGAGGAGAGGGGGGCGGGGGGTGGAAGGGGGAAGGGGGAGGGAGAGGAGGAGCAGCAGCCCACACCGAGAGAGATGTGGCTGGGATCGATCCACCTCTGCCTCGCCCTGGGTGTTGTTTAAGGTTTTTTTTCTGTCACACTACGATCATCCTACTATTCTCTAGTCTTGTCCTTTCGGTACGATTAGGATTGTTGTTGTCTTCTATTGCCTTCCCCCCCCCCCCCTCCGGCTTATTCTCCCTCGCTCCTCCCACTGGCCAACCCTGATCGGCTTGGAAATGGATCGGGCGTTTCAATACAAAATCGAGAGCCTGTCTCATGCTCTAGTATGATTACAAGCGTAGAGGTTCTTGATGGGTGTGGGGACACTGGGTCCTGGCCCTCCTGGGGGACGGGACGGGACCGGGGGAGTGGGGGACGTCAAACCACTCACCGCCGTGACTCTTGGAACTGAAGAGCTGAGGAAGCTGGAGCTGGAGACAGGATTCGAATCACATGTCTTGACACACTCATGGGCTGGAGGCGGTTGGTTGGGTTGAAGAGGAAGACGAGTTCGATTACCAAGACCACTTCCAAGTTTCGAATCCGGGAGACGTCGGATTCGCGAGTCCCTCACTTGCAAAGCGCTCGCAAGACCCCCAATCGTGAATGTGGTGGGCCAACAGGTTGTGAGTGGTGTTGAGCGTTAGAATCATCATCCACCACTCTCCCCCCCCCTCCCCTCCCTTCCCCTCTCATGGCGAGACCTACGATCCTCTCGAAAAAAAGAAAGGGACAGGGACCGTTTGAATCTCAAGATGGCGGAGAGGAGGGGGAAGGGAGAGAGGGTGGCGCGCGCGAACCGTGAGACTCTTTCTCTTTTGAGCCTGCAGGGGCCGTCGTGCTCACCAACGAACCTGACTTTGGCTTGGATCGACCGCGTCTTCGCTTTCCTTTTGCCTTGACTCTAGTCACATCCAAATACACTTCTCACCACTCGCGTCTTCACTTGACTAAGAACTCAGACTTGTTATCTTTGTGGCTTTTGAATCCTCATCTCGTGGCGAGGTTCGACCAAGATTCCGATCCTGCCTTGGGGAAACTCGAACGCAAGCCCCTCCCTTACCCTCCCTGTCATAAGAGTTTTTTTTTTTTTAAAAAAAAGAAAAAAAAAGAAAAATAAAAATGAAAACTCGAACTCCCTCTCCTCGCTCTACCCTGTGCACGTGCCCTGCGGAAGTGTGGGAGAGGGAATCTGCCTACCCGCCCACATACCCCCCGATCGAACCGCTCGCTGAAGTGGAAAAAAAGGCCTGAGTTGCTATTTTTACAAAGTCGTGAAAAAGGTGAGTAGAAGACGACGGAGGAGAGGGGTGAGGGCGGGAGAGGTGAAACCCCGCAACGAAACTCAAGCTGGGAATATGTGCAGTGCATAAGTACATACTGGATCCACCATACGTTCGAGTGCAGAGAGAAGCAATACACCAAGGCTTTCATCGCTGTCTTTGGCGCGCGCCAAACCCGTCCCTCGAGGAATGGAAGCCAGAGAGGCTAAGAGAGGTGGGAGAGATAGAGCAAGGAAGAAAGGGGCGGGGAGACATGGAGAGAAGGAGAGGAACGCGACCAACGTTCCCCACCTGGCTTACTAGCCTGGATGGCAGAGCAGGGGCCACCCAGCCTCTCTCTACCTCGCCTTCGATCCCCCCCCCCCCCCCCCCCCCCCCCCCCCCCCCCCCCCCCCCCCCCTTCCATCCCTCCATCCAACAACATCCTCGCTGGCGAAAAATAAAAGAAAGAAATAGAAAAGAAAAAGAAAAGGTTGGAGCGTCCTAGGATCCAACGGGACTGATCGAGCTCACAGGAGAGTCCAACGTCTTTTGAACTTGTCTCTCACTCTTCCTCCAGTCAACGGGCTCCTCCCAAGTGGACCGGCGGGCCACCTTGCGCGCCAAGTTTTTTCGGGAGGAGTTGTTGACCCCAGCCATTTGTACTGTATGCATATGCTCCATGCAGAGCCTTGCCCATTCTCAAAGCCGGAAGGGAGATCACATCGCAAACCCCCTTTGGCATGCCCTGCCGATCCGCAAGCCGCGCAACTGTCCCTTTCGCCCTGACTCTGGCGTCTCATTGACAGGATTGGGGGGGAAAGCCCATCTACAACCAAGAGAAGAGGAACCCCACTCGGGAAAAGGGTTTCCGTCCGACTACATTCTTCGCTCTGTTCGTCATTGGCGTGGATAGGGAGAGGGAGGTTAGAGGGAGGGAGGTAGAGAGAGGGAGAGAGAGGGAGAGATAATAGGTACAGGAAATCAATCGGGGCTAGAGGAAGGCTGGTTTCATGTCTCGCTCGGGAAAAAAACGGCCTTTGGAAAGTGGGGAGGGGGCGGTGGTAAAGCGGAAAGATAGGTAGAAGGCGGACAGGGATGGGATTGTGATGCGATCGTGTCAGTGGGAAACAGGTTAAGAAGGCGAGTAGTGGGGTCAAGGACAACCGTGAAATGGTCAGTGTGATAAAGGATCTGTCTATCTACAATTTCAGCGCATCCGGCAACAATGTGATGGATCCAGCGCCGCGGGAAGAAAAAAGGATGGGTTTGGAGGGATGATCGAGATGTTGGTTCGAATGGCTTGCCAACTCGAACGTCACGCAGCAAAAGCCGTAGAACGAAGGGAAATGCAAAGTCCGTATCGGCCAGGCAGAGTTGTGCCAAGGGGAAAGATTATGTGCGCGCTTCTCATCGTGCGCTGTTCCTGGAAGGGCTGACGCTACCGATGATACCCTCTGGAGGGATCGACCCCGGCCGCCTCATGGTCGCATGGCTTCTCAGGTGCGCCGTTTGCCTCTCGAGCTCCTGGGTCGTCTTCCTCCAGTTCTCCATGTGGCTGTCGGCCTGCGCTTTGTACCTCTCGACCGCCTGTTGCAAGGACAAAATCATGTCCTCGTCCACGCCCGCCTCATGGATTAAGGATTGGTACGCCGCCTGGAGCTGATCATACTTGAGCTCGCTCTCGTCCAAGTTTGCTCGAAGGTCGCGAACCTGTGCTAGGAGGCTGACCGTCTGGTTCTGACCCTCCCTCTGCTGATGGATCGACTCCTGGTAAGCTCGGGTCAGGTCGGCGATCTTTTGTTCGAGTCTGTCCTTCTCCCTCTCCCATCCACTGTGGCTCGCCGTCGAGTCCTGCACGCGGACTTGAAGCTGGGGAAGAAGGGTGGATGTGTTGGAGGGGAGAAAGAGGTCAGTCGCATGGACCTTCTACCTTACTCTCTAACCCTCAGCATTGTTGCTGTAGTGTGCGTCAACTCACTTCTTCACAGGTGCCTCGAAGGTTTCGATTCTCATCGCGTAGCTCGCTAATGGCGGTTCGGTGCGCCTCGATCTCGGCCGACATGCTGTCCATCTCCTGCTGGTATCTCCTCCTGCTTGACTCCAACATGTCCTCCTTGTCCGCCAGCTCCCTTTTGTATCGAGCCCTCTCTGCTTCGAACTCGGAGGTGACCTGCCTCCTCATGTCGCCAAGGTTTCTCAGCTCTCTGCTCTCTCCGCCCATCCTTCCCTGGAGGTCCCTGATCTGGGCTTCGAGCGACTGGATGTACTCTTCTGCCGCTTTCCTGTCGGCTTGCGCATCGGCCAGCTCTCTCTGAGTGTCGCCGAGAGTGAGTTTGACAAACGACTCGGCCTTCTGCGCCTTCAACTTGTCCATCTCGGCATTTTCAAGCTTTGACAGGTACGCGTCCGCCTTGCTCTTGTAGAGGCTAGCGGCGTCCTTGGCCTCTGCGATGGCGTGCGAGCTTGAGGCGTGGTTGATTTGAAGCTCTTGGAGCTGGGTCTGAAGCCTTCGCTTCTCTGCCAACTCCTCGTTCCTCATCAGGGCTTCGCGGTCAAGTCTGTGGCGGAAGTCTGCCACTTCGGCTTCAAGCTGCGCTCGTTGCCTTTGAGCAGCTCCAAGCTCTTCTCGGGCCCTCTGGAGCTCTACGGCTGCCGAGCGCTGCTGGGACAGCAGCGCCTTCCTCATCTCCTCGTCCCTTGCGCTACTTGACAGCTTGGCCAGACGGTCCTGGAACTCCTTTCGCAACGAGGCCTCGCCATTCAGCAGCGCAACCTCTGCTGATCTTCTCGCCTCCCCCTCTTCGTGGAGGAGCTGGTTGAGCCTGTTGTTATCTTGCGTCAGCTTCCTCCTGGCAGCATCCAACGAAAACTGCACTCCCCCCTTGGCATTCATGTCGGCCGTCATATCTCGAACTTGAGCCTCGAGGTGAGCTCTGACACGCTGACTGGCAGCGATTTGGAGCTCCAAGGCGTCAAGCTGATTCTGAAGGTTTTGAGCCCTCTTTATAGCTTTTTCGGCATCTTCGGAAGCGTATTTTGAGGCTCCATTACTACTTCCGTTACCGAAGCCAAAAAAATTGCCGGCTTTCTTTAGTCCGTTGGTGTTGGTGGTGGCGTTGATGGCGTTACTGGCGCCGTTGCTGTAGCTGCTGCTGCCACTGTCAGTCGAGCCTCTCGGGGCCACATTGCCATAAATGTAAAGGGGCTTTTCGATTTTGGATGAAGCTTTTCCGGGTGAATTTCCGTTCAGCTTGTGGCTACGGAGCAGATCACCCTTGGCCGTGATATCTTGCTCGAGCTCCTCGTGGCCCAATCGAAGCTCCTCGAGCAGCTTTCTTCTGAAAGAGGCATCGTCACTGGCCTGATCGTTGTTGACGAGCTCGGCCAAGTTGGCG
Organism: Violaceomyces palustris; assembly: GCA_003144235.1. Classification (NCBI taxonomy): domain Eukaryota; kingdom Fungi; phylum Basidiomycota; class Ustilaginomycetes; order Violaceomycetales; family Violaceomycetaceae; genus Violaceomyces; species Violaceomyces palustris. Next base: position 57,994 of record KZ819748.1, on the reverse strand, counting down.
TAAGTTGTCGACCTGGCCATCTGGGATCCTTTCAGCTGCCTCTCGAGCTCAGCGATCCTCGCCTCGTATTGCTGTCGGGTACGGCTCACCATCTCGTCGGCTTGGAGGTCCTTTCTACGGGCGTTGGACTGAGCCTCGTCGCGCTCCCTGCGCGCCTCCCGCAGGGAGTTGGTCAGCTCGTTGACCTTCTTATCTAAACCGTTCGAGCTTGGTTGACCTCTATCCGCCATCCGTGTAGCTTGCTGCAATTGCGACACCTCTCGCGTTAGGTCCTCATTTTCCGAGACAAGGCGCGCTTTGCTCTTCTCGAGCGTCTTTGTGTAGTGGGCCAGTTCCTGGAGCTTGCTTTGGGCGTCAGCCAACTGTCTGTCGGTGTACTTTTTGGCTTCCTCTAGTACGTGGACGTGTTCGACAATGGTCTTGTTCTGCATCGACTGGACGCGCTTCATTTCCGCCCGGGTCTGAGCCAGCTCATCCTTCATCGCAGCAATCTCCTTGTCCTTGGATGCGATCTGCTGCTGCAACGTCGCAACCGAGCTCTGGTGCTGTCGAGCGGCGCTCTCGATCAGCTCGCGACGTTTCGTCTCCGCGGCGAGTTCGGTAGCGATGTGATCCGCTCTCAACTTCCACGAATTTTGGCCCCGTTCAAGTTCGAGTAGAGCATCCTCGAGATCTTGGTGCTTGACGGATGCTGAGTGGAGCTGCCTGTCGAGGTCATCCTTCGCCTTCTGAGTGTACTGCAAGGCACGTTCAGACTCGGCGTGCTTGCTTTTCACATCCTCCAACTCGGCAGAGACGGATCGCTTCGCCTTTTCGGCGGCAGCAAGTTCTGCCTGTACCTCCAGAAGCTTCGCCTCCTGGGCCCTGACTTGGCCGGAAACGTCCTGGTGGGTCCGGGTGAGGTCGAGGTGCTCCTTGCGAGCCGACTCAACTTCGGCTTTGAGAGCGCTGACTTGCTCAAGCGCGGAGTGCTTTGCATCGGCGAGCTGCTTTTCGACATCAGCCATCTGGGAACGAAGGGCCTGAAGCTCTTGCTCCTTCATCCTGTGCAGCTCCTTCTGTTTGACATCCTCAGAGCTCTTGGCATCCATCAACCTGCGAGTCTCGTCGAGTTCTTTTTGCAGTTGAGACTTGGAATCAGCCGTCCTCTGACCATCTTCCTTCGCCGACTTGAGGTCAAAAGAAAGCGTTTCGATCCTGAGCTTGAGGTCGGAAATCTCCTTGGCATCCAAGTCCCGCTCCTTTGTGATGCTTTCGAGTTCCGTCTTGAGGCCAGCGATCTCGGCCTCCTTTTGCTTCACGGCGGCTTCATGGTCCGAGGAAAGTCTAGCAAGCTCAGAGAGCTGGTAGGACGACTGGCGAGACTGGTCTTCGAGCTTTGCAAGTTTCCCCTTCTCGGCTTCCCTGGCCTGCACTTCAGCTTCGAGTCGAGCTTCAACTTCCGAGACAGCAGCTGCCATGCGCTTCTGGGCACGCTCAATGTCCTGTTCCTTTTCCGCAAGCTTGCGAATGATCTCTTCCTTCTCAGCAGTGAGAGCCGCCCTCTCCGACGCGAGCTTCTCGACGTCTTGCGAATGCTTGCCGACATCCCTGGTCAGAGTCAACTCTCGCTCCTTCCAAATCTTTTGCTCGTTTTCAAGCCGAAGCAGGTGCTCGGCTGCCGTATCGAAGGCTGCCTTGAGCTCATTGTGTCCTTGCTCTGCGAGTTTCTGGGCAGCCAAGGCCCGCTCCAATTGCCCGTCAAGGAGATCGATGTCGGCCTGCATCGCAGCGAGGTCGTCTTCCAGCGCCGACTCTCGCTCCTTGGATCTGGCCAAAAGCTGGTCCTTGTCCTCCAGGAGAGCCCTCTCCGCCTCGAGTTGATCCTCGACCTTCTTTTTCTCGTTCTCCAGCGAGAACTTGAGCGCCTCGAGCGCTTCCTTTTCACGTTGGTCTCGCTCGGCTCTCTCGGTCACCATGGCCAGCTCGAGCTGCTTACGCTTGAGCTCCTCGTCGTGCCTGGTCGCGGTCAGCAAAGGGCGAACTCGCGTGTAGAGCTGCCACCACGGCCACTCCCTCAATTCGACGTACAGCCTGGCATTGCGCTGGATCGTGCGGACGGCAGCCGCTCGGTTGAGGATCTTCTTCATCTGCCTTCGCGCCGTAAACATCCTCGCGGCCGCCTGGAAACGGGAGAAGATGTCGAAGAGGTGTGAATCCCTACGTTCTTCCATATCTGCCAGGACTCCAGCCTTGAAAAAGATCTTCGAAGTTCCGATTTTGAATGTCGAGCGATCGAGTTCTAGCGCTTCGACCATGCGCTGACAAGCTTTTCGGCCGTCCATATAGCCCCTCGGTATGATTCCCGGAGTCAATACCTCATATCGGTTGCGGAACTCGGAAAAGAGGAGCCTATTCGGATATCCTAGACGAGCAATCCTGATGCCCTCGAGCACACCATTGCATCGAAGCTGCTCCAGCACGAGCGGGACATCCATCTTGCCGGGCTTCTTCTCCGGGTTAGGCACGATACACCTCACGAAATGAGGCTGGGTCGAGCTGAGTTGCGTCATGAGCGAGCCGAGCTGCTCCTTGTGGCGTTGGGCGACAGTCCTGAATGCGCCACGCTTGACCCTCCTCTTAGGGGCTGACGAGGTGGTGGGGCCCAAGGCACCCGGAGGAGCCGCTGCAGCCTCATCATTTTCAGCATACTCGGAGAACAGAGAGGCTATGAAGCGATCGGTCGACTCGGACATGACGCGCGTCAGGTTGTCGTTGAGCGGGTCCTTGTTCTTGTCCAGCCAGCCATCGGTGCGGTACTCCACGTGGCCCGCGTAATGCTTGATGGTGAAGCCTTGTGCAAAGCGAGCTGGGGCGTACTTTGTCGAGCCATGGGCAATCCCCTTCTCTGCGGCCAGAGCAGCTCCGGCCTCGTCCTTCGCGCTGCCATCTTTGTTGGTCGCCCAGATCCGGTTGAGTTTTTCGGTGAATGTAAGGTCGGTCGCCTTCGGCATGATGCACTCCTCATCCAAGCAAGACAGGATACCGATCGGCGTTGTCGATTCGATCAAGTCGATGGTTGGCTGCAGGTCAAGGCCAAAATTGACGAAGTCCCACTCAATGTTCTCCCTGGCATACTCCTCTTGCTCGAGGACAAACATGTGGTGGTTGAAAAATTGCTGCAGCTTCTCGTTCGTGTAATTGATGCAGAGCTGCTCGAACGAGTTGACCTCGAAAATCTCGAAACCTGCGATGTCAAGGACACCGATGAAGGTGCTCTTGCTGGTGGGCCTGTCCAGTGCCTTGTTGATGCGGTCGACGAGGTAGCTGAAAGCCTTCTCGTACAAAGTCTTGGAGAGGGCCGACATCTCGTCCAGAACTTGGCGCCTCGTCCTGGATTGGGTGACCCACTCACGGCCAGCCTTGACCTTTGGCCTCAGCAGTGACTTTGTGAACTCCTGCTCTGGGAGCCCGAGCACATGGCAAATCTTTTCGACCTGGGGAGTGTTTGTGATTCGGGCCTGCTCGGACCTATCGTCAGCAAGCTCAATGTTGCCGATCTGAAGGATCGCTGCGACCACCCTGAACAAGTTCATTTGCTCATCGGGCGAGAAGCCGACGGTATTCAAAGCTTCCCTGAGAAGGAGCCACTCGGACCTGTCGTCTACGCCCTCGATGTCTTTCCTGCTGGCTTTCAAAAAGCCATAATCGTCCGGTCTTCCAGTCAAGAGGAGCTTCGACTTGATCTCGGCGTCTTCGCTGCGCAAGAGCTGGTAAAAGATGTGGAAACTTCTCTCCTTTGGGCTGCGGATCGAGACCCTGCTCTTCTCGAGCAGGTACCAATCGATGTTGGCTCCTGCGATGGCGCCAAGCGAGGTGAATTCGATCCTGACAAACTTTCCGAAACGACTAGAGTTGTTGTTGCGGATCGTCTGAGCGTTGCCGAACGCTTCTAAGATGGGGTTTGCCTGCAGGATCTGTCGCTCCAGCAGCCCGAGCCTCTTTGAGCTGACAGCTTCAATGCCTCGAAGATGGTCGAGAACCTGCCTTGAACTACCCGATCTGGTCAGCACCCCGGGTCCGGCAGAGGCGGGGGAAGATGTTCCAGACGCTGCAACGGCGTTTCCGACATCTGCCGCTATAGCCGCCAGGTATTGGATCACCTTTTTCGTGTTCTCGGTCTTTCCCGCACCAGACTCTCCGCTGTAGAGAGAAGCCAAAGCGGAAAAGATGGAGAGAGAGATGGGGGGATATATAGGGAGAGTGAAGACTGTCAGAAAGAAGTTGATTTGACGAGGCTATTTGCGCACCAAGTCAGACTCACGTAATTAGCAGACTCTGGTTTTCTCGATTGTCCAGCATGTTTCGCATGGCACCATCTGCTAGGGCAAAGACGTGCGGCGCATTCTCCTCCCGCCGCCGGCCTTTGTATGCGGCCACGATGGCGTCCGTATAGATCGGAAGCGAATGGTAAGGGTTGACCGCGACCAGGAAGAGTCCAGAGTACGTCTGCAAAGGGCGGCGTGCGGATTCAAAGAGAGTGCGGATAGTAAGTACGGAGAAGGGAAAAGAAAAAGGTCAACAGAAGTTTGAGTGGCGAGCAGAGAGTCAAGGGATAGAACAGATGACTCGTCGCTCGCGTAGGTTGTGGGAAAGGCGTTGCTCACATAAATCAGCCCGCTGAAGTACCTCTGTCGGAGATTGTGAACGACGCTGGCCTCGTTCAAAAAGGTCAGGTCGGCAATGTCCTCCGCCTTGTCGAATTTTGGAGGGTTCATCTTGCTCAACTCGAACGTTGGGATGCTCCTCATCTGGGAAGCCAAGGTGACGTGGGGTCAGAGATTCCCTGGTCAGCAAACGAGCGAATCCGAATCTTTCATCCTGGAGGGCTTGGTGGGGCGACCTTTGGCACAGAGTCCCGATGCCCATGTGGATCGTTTGGTCTCGGGCGTGTCTTGACTCACCTGCCCATCGCTCAAGCTGCACACGCTCGTATCTCCACCATCCTCCTCCCTGACAACCCAAGCTGACAGGTAGCCGGCTTCCTTGTCTGGGATCCAGACATACTTCTTCTCGGCGAACTCGGCGGCAGCTGCGGCGTCGGCAGCAGCAGCAGGTCCTCTGTTCGGCCTGGGCATCGCCGCAAAACCATGATTGGGCGCGGATTTGTCTAGCGGTGGTCGGAAAGCCATGGATTTCGTCCGGATGAGATCGGCCATCTTGGGCGACGCAGGCCGAGGAAGACGTTCCACTTGTGTGTTTGTGTGTGTGTGAGCTTGTATTCTAGTATGTATTTGAGGTATCAAGAGGTAAAGAGATGACGAGCTGAGCCTCTTGATATTTGGGAGGGGCAAGGTTTTGGCTAACGTTTGATTTTTTTTTTCAGTCGAGGTAGATGAATGGCACAGCAGGGGAAGACGTTGAGGTAGTGTTCGGTCAGGGCTGGTAAAAGTGGTATGCCTCTAAGGGATCCCCGGTGGTGATCACCTATCCCAGGGCGGGAGGATGCTGCATGCAGACCGAAAGAGGGGCGACTATGGGAGGATGAGGGTTGAAGGGTAACCAGGATTGTCGATGAGGGACAGCTTGAGATAGAGGGAGAGGTTAATGAAGAGAGAGAGAGGGAGGGAGGAGGGGGGGGGGGTTGATAGATTGAGAGAGTGAGAGAGTGAGGGAGTGAGGGAGTGAGGGAGTGAGAGAGAAGAAGCTGGTGGTGGCTTTGACGATGGGGATGATGGCCCGGGGCGAAAATGGATAGGGCTGACGATGGGAGAGGCAAGGGGGATGGGGTGGGTGGGGGAGGAGGGGGGGACGCCGACAGGGGTCACAGTCACAGTCAAAGGCACAGAATATTATTCTGGCTCTACGATCTGGGAGTCTGTGTTTACTTTCATTTCCCTTTCAGCCTCTCTATGACTTTCTGAGATGAACGGCTCAGACAACGCTCTCTCTCTCTCTCTGTGCCCTTCCCTCTCTCCTTTCCCTCCTCCCCTTCCATCGTCCATACAGGCTTTCTCTTTACACCCAACTGCAGGATGATCGAAGGTTACGGTCAGAGTCTGAGTCGATCAGAATCACGAGTAGCAGTCAGAACGAGTGTTGTTGGCGCGAAGTGGAGAAAGTTGAAAAAAGGCGATCGTCCCGTTTGCGCATCCACTCGCATCCGACATTCCCTTTCGCCCACCCCTCCTTCCACCTCTCGCAATGCAACTCTTCTCGGAAGGACGGCCAAAAGTAGAAGAGAACAAGAAAATGAAAAAAGGACACAAGAGTTCTGACAGACAGGAACGCAGTCACAATCAACGTCGTGAAGAAGAGGAGGAGGAGGATGACGTCCCTGGATGACTTTAGGGAGGAGTTGGGTGGCAAGCCAAGGCCAAGGCAAGCAGTGACAATCACGACGTTGGCCAGAACGTGACTTGGCCCAAGACAGGGGCTAACGTGTTGTTTCGTTTTTAGTTCATCAGCCTTGACACTAAAAGATGACTACAATTGTGATGACTTCCCTCTTATTCGCCTTTGCTTCTCTATTTGATTTTCGATTTTCGACTTACTGTAAAAAAGGGGCAGCGCTCGATTCCAAGTTTGAGTCTTAGTGTTACTTTTTCTTTGTGAGGTTGTTTCGACTCTGTTGCAGTTGTTGCTCTCGCTCCTCTACCTTGGTTAAAGAGCGTGTTTTTCTGTTGCACGCAAGTTACAGAAGTAGTATGAGTGTCTGGATTCACACATGTACGATTCATTTTCTTGCTATTCATCCTCGTTTTTGGTGATGTAACATGGATGTAGTGGTGAATCATTATGAATCATGAATGTGTGTGAGTGAGTGTAAGCGAATGCTGTGAAGGGCAGGGTGAACCCCTATCTCCTCGAAGTGTAAGCTAGGCGAGAGAGAAAGGAAGAGGAGAACGCACCCTGCTTCGAGGAGACGGGCGCCCTTCAGCCACCTCTTTCGCTGCACTCAGGTATCGAGATCATGGATGATATCCCAAATCTCTGATCCCTTGTTACTGAAGAAAGGTTTCATGAGCATGATCCTCCTCCTCAACCAGGGCTTGAAATCTGTTTGTGCACCTTCAGACTCAGAACGAGTGCGTATGTTCACACCAAGCATTTCACGTGCACACTGTAGAACACTGTGCATGCATTCAGATTACCCACCCCAAGAGCTTTTGACTTGAGAGAAAGAGAAGAGGAGGTCGAGTGAAGGACGGGGTTGGAGGAAAGGAGTTGGATCGGTGATCAAGTCAACAATCCGATCCAACACGATCTGCATAGAACGTATCGGATATTGCCGTTGGATGGTGTCTGCTTCACTTGTGTCTGCATGTGTGTGACCTTACTCGGCCTCTTTCCCTCCTCCCGCCCTTTTCGAATGTTGGCGCGTGACGCGTTCTGGATGCGCGTGACCTCTTACACTCATAGACTCTTTCTCTCTGTCTCTCTCCAAGAAAGGAATCCTCTCGTTTTCATATTTCCTGTTCTGATCACCTGAACCAGGGCTGAGTCAATCTGTCCAGCTACACCAACAAAGCCAGCTCACGGTCCATCCTTCTATTTGGGCAAGCTCCCATCGGCCAACACGCAGACGTATGCCGCACATTCGCTCAGTACGCAAACAATACATCGCTCAATACGCATCCAGTACAGCGCGTACTGTACGTACATACTTACTACAGTGCATGTATGCGGCAAGTTGACCCAGGCATACGTCGGAAGAGCAAGAGAGATCTCGATCCTGCAGTATATTGGAGGCGCTAGCAGGAGGTGAAGGATACCGACCCAAGCTCCCCATCTCCTATCTATGGACGAGAAGAACCATTGGTACTGCAGATCTTCGCAAGCAAGCTTCACCTTCCCTCCCCATCCTTCTTCCGGGAGCCAGCAACCAGATCCTCACCACTAGTCATGCCTCTCCACTTGGCCCACCACAAGAGCTATCATCCCTACAACAGGGCAAATGTCGAAAAGGTCAGGAGGGATGAAGAGATCGCTCGTCTCGAGCAGGAGGCCAAGGAACAAAAGGGCCTCGTGGCCGAGTCCGAGGCCAAGCTACGCCTTCTCAAGCAGAAAGCATCCAGGGAAAAAAATGGTGCCAGTACGAGTTCCAACCCAAACGCTAACGCCAGGCTGAGGGCTGCTGAGGCCGAGATCCTTGATGGGAAGAAGGGAGCGCTGGAAAAGTTTGATCGCTCCCAGCATGACCGTGATTTCGGACATGGCTCCCCCTCTAGCTCACGCCTCGATATTTACGATAGCAAAGGACATATCAATTTCTGGGCAACTCACGAAAAGAGGGACGGGAAGAGTGCTTTGACTCATGGTGGAAGAGGAACTACGGGGGGAAACGCCGAATTGATCGCCGAAAGGAAGGCCCAAGCTGAGAAGTTTGAGCAGAGCGTCACCCTGTGTCTAGGAAAACCGGCCTCAGAGCTCCATCCTTGGTACAGCAGCCCTGACCTCAAGAGTGGGCAGGAAAGGAAAAAGACCGAGGAGCAGAAGCTTGAAGAGGCCTACAAAGATAGCGCCGTGAAATCCAGCAACGACCCCTTGCGCGTCATGGCCAGTTTTCTGGCAAAGCGCGACAACGCCAGGGGGAGCAGGGAGGAGGCGCCTACTTCCTCCAGAATCGGATTCGGAAGGCATCAGGCGCTAGCAGGCTCGAACGATCCATCGTTCTCAGCCGTCAACGGTCGTCGTCAGGAAGATCCGCATTCCAGACAGGCCTTGGGGTCCCGTCCATCGCCGCAATCCCTCTTGCCCTCCCGAGCCGGTCCTTCTTCCTCCCCTTCCGACCCTCTGCAAGGACTTCGTGCAGAAAGCCGAGCAAGGGAGGTATCAGAGAGGGAGAGGGCCGAGAAGCTGATTGCATCGAAGATGGCGGAAAAGTTCGGAAGAGGCTCGATGCCTCTCGAGACACCGAGGACCGACTACCTGGACTACTCGGATCAGTTCAACAGAGAAGACGTCAGAGCGGCCAAGGTGGCGAGTCGTCACTCAAGACGGGATGAGAGCGCCCGCGGAAGTGCTCATTCGAGGTCGGACGTCGTTGACAGAGGTGCGTTCCCGGAAGGCCACAAGGAGATGCGACTGCCTGGAGAGGCCAATCATGAGAAGTCCGCACTGGACATTACAACAGCTGAACGATCGCCACCCTCAACTCCACCTCTTCAACAGAGAGCCACCGCAGCCGAACAGGAGACGACGAAGGGAGCAGGCGTAAAAGAGCTGGCTCAAAGCTACGCAGGGGGAGCAGATCCCCGCAGCGAGAGCTCGAAGGCTCCAACAGAAAGCGAGAGCGACGCTAGGGCAGAGCACTGTCAAGGACATGCCGAATCTGATGTTCAAGGTAATGATAGCCTCCTCAGGGCTTACCAGAACCAGATGCGAAAGGCAGGGAAAAGGAAAGCATCGGATAAAGACAAAGAAAGCGACAGCTCTGGGGATGAGCCCGACGGGCTGGGCAAGCAAGGGAGAGAAGTGGCTCCCTACCGTCGGACAGAATCAATGTACCCCGAACTTTTCCAATCCATGATCTGCACGGTCCTAGAGAACGAGAGCTATCTCTTTTCCGACGAAGAGCTCGACTGCCTCTCGGCTTACTTCATGATGTCCTACGAGGCACGTTACCTGTTCGTTCGCCTTCTGCAAAGGAAGAAGGATGCTTGGTATCGGCTGGATCGGCTAAATTATTCTTCAGAGATTTCCGACATCAATCTGGCCGTCAGGGAGCTGTCCACCCATTTCAATTCTCCACCGACGGAGGCCCCCAAAATCGAGGATGCCAGGATCGAGGCTGAAATGAGGAGGGCCCGAAAGGTAGAGAAGGAGAACGCCGCCTTGGCTCTACCACACCTTTCTGGCGGAAGCAAGTCGAGTCAGGGAAGCGAACGCTCGGGGCCTCTAAGCGAGCGAAATCAGAACCAGCTCAATACGATCAACCCCGTCCTGACAAGCCAGTCTACGAGCCGAGAGAACGCGCTCTCCCGTTTCGCGATGACCGAAGCTGACATGACGGGAGGGGTTGAAGAGGCAATCTCCCAACTTAGCCTGGAAGAGCTCAAGCTCCTGGCGAAGAGGATGGGTAGCACCAAAGGCACTTCTCGGGCCACAATCATTGACAGCCTTCTCGCGACCAAGAGCCAGGGCACGCTCTTCGGCGGCTCCCAGACGAGTCCGAAGAAGCCGAGGAATAAGGCAGCCAGCCCAAAGGGGAAAGGGCAACTTTCGTTGAACTTTAGCCCGACGGGCAAAGTCGGTTCTCAAACAGAAAGGCTCAAGCAGGAAATGGCATCTCTTCCGGGAGGGCAATGCGTCAGACTCGTGCCAGAGGTCCGCTCCTTAATGGATAGGCTGGCCATGGTTTACTATCGGGGGGAAATGTTCGGGGGCGCAGCTCTGACCACTGCCGTCCTATCGAGGTCGAAGAGGCGAAACTACCCCTCGTACACTTTCTCGAGGTCGCCATTCCTCTTTCCGTCGCGTGACCACCTCCTCGCTTTCGAGCGAGCCATCGGCACCGAGCTCAAAATGGAACAGCTGTTGACTTTCGGTAATTCTGAGGAGGACTTGAGGCAAGCCAAAGAGCATTTTGAGAGCGTCTACGACGAGTGGAAAGAGGCCGTCAAGGAATGTAGTGAGGCTCATCCTGATGGGATTGACAGGAAAGTCTACCATCGGATGAGGTTTCACCCTGGTTGGATCCTGAGTCGGGTCGTCTACAAGGGCGCCGGCTGTCTTGCCAGATTCAAGCAGCATGACAGGGAGAAGGAGGTGCTCACGGCATTGCTCGACCAAAAGGTCTTCAGGAGGGGTAAGAGGGGTGACTGGTACGACCGCCTCGCCCTGATCACCGCCCACTACTCTGAGGATAAGACCCAAGGAAAGAAAGAAGCGCTCAAGATCGCCGTCCGAGGGATCCAGGATCCGGATACCCATCTGATTTACCACGACACTTTGCAGAGAAGGATCGCAAGGCTGGAGAGTCAGCTGAGGGTCCCCAAGTCTCAGCAACACGACTTTTCCTACTCCAAACTGAAAAGAACGACAGAGACTTACATCTACGGCACGAGGCTCGACTCGATGGCCCCATCGAAGGAAATTCCTTTCTTTCTCACGGGCTCGCCCGACAAGAAGATCAAGGTTCAGGCCGACGGTACCTGGACTGGGTTTTCATATGGCTCGAGCACGTCAGTGAACGGCTTCCAGAATCGCAAGCCTCTGTTGAAACAGATCAAGGTCGAGAAGTCGAGAGCCCAGCCTATTGAAACCTTTGCGGAGATCCTGGAGCCGATGGGGTCGTGTATCAAGCAAGAGATTGACAGGGACCCAGACTCTCTTCCTGATTTCATCGACCCCGTCGAGAGCCGCGCGGCGGACGAGCATCGAAACGTGGAGCCGAAAATGGTTCGCAAGGATGTCAAAGCCAGCATGAGGAGTGTTTGGAGGGGCTTGGACAATGAGCCCTGCCATGTCGAGGAGCTCTGCCTCCAGCATTTCGCCGAGCAAGGGTTCCGCGGGTATCACTGCGAAGGTGGTGTCCTGACGATGCTCTTTGCCCTTTTGATGTGGGACGTCCTCTTCCTCCCCGTCGAGGGCGCGTTTGAGACTCCCTACCAGATGGCGCCACTCGACCTGGGAACGGACGCCTTCTGCATCGCTCGTGCGTCCGAGATCAGGGATCGACTCTGGCTGATCGAGGAGACCGGCGGGTTGGACCTGATCAAGGCGACTGATGAGAGGGAGAGACCGAAAAAGACGTGGGCGGTCGGCTGCCGTTGGGACGAGTACGGGGCCGAGGACCTGCTCGAGATCGCCGAGTGCATGGGCGGGAGGAGCCTCTCGGTGATCTGCCAGATGCTCTGCGAGGAGTGGGAGCACTGCACGGGCGGGATGCCCGACCTGTGCATCTGGAGGTACAAGGACAGGACCGTGAGGTTTGTCGAGGTCAAGGGTCCTGGGGACAGGCTGAGCGAGACGCAAAAGGTCTGGATCGACATACTGCTAAGGGCCGGTGTCGACGTCCAGGTCGGACTCGTCGTGGAGGGGAAGAAGGGAGGGCAGTGAGGGCTTGATGTGATCGCGGCTGTATGTATGTACTGTACAGTACATACAGTATTGTATAGCCACAGTGCCGTCCTGATCCACGAAGGGATTCCCCTTGCCCCTTGCCCAAACCAAACGAGCATCAAACCAAATCCAACCTTTTTCCAAAAACCATGGTCTTCATGACTTGGGTCTGGTCCTCTGGACGTATCTCGAACACCGAACACGTGCATACACCAACTTCGTGTGCACGTACGTTTGGAAGCGTCCTTGCACGCTAACATGTAATATTTTGTCTGCAGCACATGCAACCCGTACGTACTGTAGATACAGTAACTGCCCCTTGCCGACAGCCAAGGGCGATCCAGGGCTGTAAGGTGGAGAGACAAAACGCGAAGTTGACTTGGCTCGCCACCGGTCTGTTGGTAGAGGGTGAGCGTAGGGAGGCGATGAGGAACAGGTTCATGAACAGGCACAGCTGGGTCGAGCTTGTTGGAGAGAGAGTCGGATCTGGCTCAAGGTGATGGAGAGCCAGATTGGAGAGGGCCCACCACGACCACGTGACAAGGTTGAGGATCACCGTTGAGGGAGGTAAGCGTGCGTCTGTAAGTGGGTTCTAGGGAGTGTACGTCCGTATGTTTGTTTTCAACCAAATTCGACCTTTGAATTCCTATCGATTCACTCGGATTTGCATGTCACCACGCTTTCGCGTTTGTGTACTCTTACTTGAAGTCACACGTATTTCTTTCATCTCCTGATCCGAGCGCGGGTGAGGGAGCCCTTCTGATACCCGAATCCCTTTTTAACCTTATTAGAGACTTGGATTTGGACTTGGATGCGCACTTGATTCCACTCTGACTCTACGTGCAAAGGATGAGGTGAGCCTATGGCTTGAAAGTCCAGAAACCTTAGTCTGACAACACACCCGAATCGCTTTGGTTTTATAACGGCTTACGGATACATACAAGGTCTTGCTTGTAATGAAATATATCATCTCTCGAGCGCTGAGGGGCGTGCTGGTAATAAAACATATCACCACTCTGACTATACATCTGTAGGGAAAGAGTCTGAGTGCTTATGCCTTCGTCTTAAAATCATGAATACAATCCCTTTCCTCCCTTTCCCTTTCTAATCTTTTCTTGTCTCGCAGACCGCGACCCGCCCCACTCAGAGCTGGCCCGCCGCCGCTCTCCACTAAAGCGCTCACTTGACGCACCATCACCCTCCAACACCTCCTTCTGCCACTGCCTCCCTCCTCACCCTTTCGACAGCGACAAGAGCTAGACCGACCAGTCAAGACTCTCGCCGCGACCACCTCGCTCCCATCAAGCCGAATCGTTTTCTTCTTCTCACCTCTTCACCATCCTCCTTCTCCTCCTCCTCCCCTTCTCTCTCTCTCCCTCTCTCTCTCCCTCCCTCCCCCTCCCTCTCTCTCTCTCTCTCTCTCCGCCGTTTCCCGCCACCACGCTGCGCATACCGGAGTTCGTCATCTCTCGTGGTAGCGTCACACCTCCATCACCACCATTGCACCATCACCACCATCGCACCATCAGCACTCAAAAAGGCAGCAGCATACATCCTTATCAGAACCAAGAGTCGACTATCACCCCCGCCTCATCGCCTCAACTCGCTCGACCCTTCGCCGTTCCTCGGTGGACACGTAGAATTTTCCATTCGTTCCTCCACCCCTAGTCGTACCTGACCTCCCTTTCCTGCCACAGGTCGTAGTCAGAACAATCCCTCCGCCTACATCCTCTTTCAACCTTCCACCATAGACTATCTTCGATCCCTCCTCCTCGTAGGCCAACGTTCTCCTGCCACACCTGGAGGCAGCGGTGGTAAAGGCGATCCGACCAGCTCCAGCACGTCGGCCTCTTCCTCCAACGCGATCTCGAAACCTTTGCCGTTGCCGTCCCCTTCCATCAGTTGTCTGAACGCGCACTCCCAGTCGCAACCCACTCCGCTTCAGCCTCAACTCGTTTCCTTCCCCCGCACGTCTGCTCCTCCCAAGCCAGCCACCAGCAGGAGGAGCAAGGTGCCGAAATCAGAGGTCCCCTCTCTAACTGGGGAGGAGAAACTCATGGTGCAGGTGAGCAACAGTGTCCATGATCCTCACGGGGAAGACGATGCCTTGGTAAGTCACTGTTTCCATTTCGATTTCTCCTCCCTCCTCGTAACTAGCTTTCGTTCCATGAGGTAAACAGGCCTCCTTTTCCCAGCTATCGGGATGCCGATGCAGAGAAGGCACAGAGGCGAAAAAGAAGGGAGAAAAAGGGAGGAAGGCCGGGGGGGGATTAAAAGGGAAGTTAGGAAAGAAGGAGACAAAGATCAGGACATGATGTAAGGAAGACACTCGGGCTCTGCATGGACGGCGTCGATGGAGAAGGGTAGGGAGGTGGCGCGTCACGTCTCTTTATGCTCATGCCTCTGCAAGTATCCGGAAGGGAGGCGAGATGGAGATGGTGATGGTGGAATGGGAGTATACATCGCAAGCATCCTTTTAACATCGAAAGTGGAGGGAGGATGGGGGTATAGAGAGAGAGAGAGACGGAGACAGACAGAAAGACAGACCCAGAGAGGCTGAGAGGCGGAGAGAAACAGAGTGGGGGAAGAGCAGAAGACACCTCTGACCCTGGACTGGAGTCAGGGACAGAAGAGCTCTCGTAGCCAAGCAGCCAATCTGGAAGAAAAGAGCGTTCGTCTTTCTCTCTGCCTGCGCACGAACCAGGCTCCTCACTCAATGCTTCAAGTCCCCTTCCTGTTCGGACCATCCCTTCTCCCCTTTCCATGCCCCTTCAAAGCCTAACTGTGCGAGACCCCGGGTTCTTCCAATCGCTCTCAACTTCTCCTCAGCTGACTCTTATGACCTCGTCATCACTCTTCCCCCCGACCTCCCCCCCTTGCTACTCTCTGTCTCGTCTCGACGTCAGTATGTCGATAGCATGTTCAGAGGATCAGGGGAGACCGCTTCGACTTCAAAGGCGCCCCTTTTGAAACAGAGGAGTGCCGCTGCCAACGGCGAAGCGACCACCCCAACCGGTTCGCTCAAAGTCATCGTCTCGAGGAAAGGAGCGAGGCGTGCGAGCGCGGGCGGTGATCACCAACAACCTATCGCCTCCTTCGTCGGGCCCATCCACAAGCCCGACACCCACTGCGCCTTCTGCGCCGGGACCAAGGCTCTATGCGTACCTACCGGCAAGCCCGAGGGTTTGAGGAGCTGCGTCGAGTGCGGGAGTAGTGGTGAGCAGCATGCTTCCTTCCTACCTCACTTTCTCTCTCGTAGACTCTGGACGACTCATGCATACGCGCGTTCTTTCTCTCTCTCTATCTCTACATCTTTCTCTCTTTCCGTCGACATCCCTCACAGGTCATCCAACCTGCATGCGGTGGGGAAAGAACCAGAGAAAAGTGGCTGTGACGAAAGAGTACTATTGGAGATGCATGGAATGCAAGACATGCGAAGTATGCTGCGACAAGGGTATAGATGTGAGTCGCTTGCAATGTCGATGGACAGCCCTGGGTCGGGTTTGGGCTGGTCCGAGACACTGACGAACGTGCTGGCTGGTTTCTTTGACTCTCAGGATCAGATCATGTTTTGTGATAGATGTGATAGAGGCTGGCACCTCTACTGCCTGGATCCTCCTTTGTCCAAACCTCCGCGAGGTGAGTTTGCGGTCATTCAGCACTCTTCGTCTCTCCCTGCCCCTTTTCCTCTCTACTCTTTCCTCCTCGTGCTCTCCTGCTCTCTTCTTTCTGCCTCGCTGAAATCGCTGGCTGACCGCGGCTCGCCCTTCCGTTCGTCACGAGTAGGAAAATGGATCTGCCCGACATGCAGGGCTTTGGAGTCCCACGTTCGCCAGGTCATCGAATCACCAACACGGGGCAGCAGCTCAAAGTCGAGGAAGCTGACTTATGGCTCCAGTGCAAGATCTCCCAGCGCTTCCCTTCGTCAATCGCCTCTGGCCGCATCTTATGGAGTCTGGGAAGTAGGACCGAGCTATACCAAGGTACTAGGCCTCAACGAAGACTATTCTGGCCCCATGAATGCAAGCTCCCCACTGCCCATGATTTTAGATGACGAACCCAATGCAGAGACGGTTGAAGATGCGAGGGGAGAGAGGCAACGGTCACCTGGTGGTGGCCTGGTTGTGAGCGGCAGGCGCGTGCGCAAGCCCACTAATCTGGATCGCAGCTTTGAGGTGAGCATTTTGACCCATTTTGGTCCATCAACCTCGAAATCAATCTCAGCTTCTTCCCCTGCCGCTGTGGCTTGCGAACATCAGATGAGAGGCTCGACGCCCGACGCCTCCGGCTCATGGAAGGGCAAAGGCCTCGACCTGGTCTCCAGTCAAGACGCCGCCCGTCCAAGGTCAGCGAATGGAACTACATCCAAAACCCCAGCTTTCCAGAAGGCACTAGCTGCATCGGCAGGTACCACGCCCAAGAATGCGTCCCAGGCGAGGAACGGAGGCAGAGGTCGGAAGGGCAAAGGCGCAGCCGCTCTTGAAGGTACCTTGACCGATGATCATGTTCAAGGAGTCGAAGGAGTAGGCGGCGGAAGTTCTGATGGAGAGAGGTCGGACTCAGGGCGCAGGTATGGCGGTACGACACCACTACCTCCAGAGGCGACAGATAAGGAAGGCGAAGAAGAAGAAATGGAGATCGCACAGGAAGAGAGCGAGAAGGAAGATGACGAGGAAGAAGATGAAGACGATGACATGTTTGGCGGGATCATCACGGGCGAAGAAGCTGACACCTCCAAAACAAAACCTACGGTGGAGGATGTACAAAAATTTGAGAACAGCAAGCGCATGGCAGAGTCGAGGTTAGGGGGCGCGGTGGCAAGCCTTGCTGGATCGACCAGCGGCAGGGCGACAAAGAGGTCGACGGCGGGTGTTGCTTCGGTCTTGTCCACCCCGGCACCGGCGGCCAGCGCCGGGCTTCCCTTGGCCTCACCGTGGGCTGAAACGGGACTCAATGGCCACAGATCAGCTCGGACCTTGGCAACACCCACCTCTGGACGGGCGACGCCAACTCCACCCGGCCTCGATCCAGCTCCAACGGTCGCCAGCGGCGCCGAGACCGGGACGGCGACACCCATAAAGATGATCCGATTTGGGGAATTTGATATCGACACTTGGTTCCAGGCTCCCTACCCGGAAGAGTACAGTCTAGTACCGGATGGAAGGCTGTGGATATGTGAATTTTGCCTCAAGTACATGAAGAGTCGCTTCATGGCGAGCCGTCACAGGGTGAGCGAGCCGCGAAAGAGTGGTGGGGGAGGAACCTTGTCTGATTTCCTGGGTCGCGAAACACCCGCTTGACTCACAACGCTTTTCGGCATCTTCGTATCCTCTCATGCAGATGAAGTGCAAGATGAGGCACCCTCCCGGGGATGAGATCTATCGCGACGGCAACGTGTCGATCTTTGAGGTCGATGGCCGCAAGAACAAGGTGAGTCGGTCACACGGTTGGTCTAAGAGCAAATGCCTGACCCAAGGAGCCACAGTCGTTAGAAACTCATTTCAACGTCCTTCTCCCTTTCCAATACCTCGCCTCAGATCTACTGTCAAAACCTATGCCTGCTAGCCAAGATGTTTTTGGATCACAAGACGCTATACTACGATGTGGAACCTTTCCTCTTCTATGTCGTCACTGAGATCGATGAGCTCGGGGCCCACTTTGTCGGCTATTTCAGCAAGGAGAAGCGGAGCCCGATGAATTACAACGTCAGCTGCATCATGACCCTACCGATCCGTCAGCGCAGAGGCTGGGGCAACTACCTGATCGATATCAGCTATCTGCTCTCAAAGAAGGAAGGACGGGTCGGCTCTCCAGAAAAACCTCTCTCGGATCTGGGTCTCCTGAGCTACCGAAACTACTGGACGCTCGCCGTTTTCTATTACCTTCGCACCGCCCCAGACCATGTTTCGCTGGAAGACATCAGCAAGGCCACGTCGATGACTCTCGAGGACGTCTTCTACGTGCTGCGCGAGCAGGATATGATCTCGGTGTCGGACAGGCAGTCGGGCAAGATGCGAACGCCCGCCACAACAAAGTACCGGACGAGGGAGGGCAACGCCGCCGGCGCCAGTCCTCGCGGGAGACGGGGCAGGCCTCGCGGGGGCGGAGCGGCCAACCGAGCGGCTGCTGCCCACAAGGAAAAGGAGAACGCCATGGCCATCCCAAGCGAGTACCGGATCCACTTTGACCGTGACTACGTCAAAGCGCACCTCAAGAATTACGAAACGAAGGGCCACATCAGAGTCAAGCCCGAAAAGCTGAAGTGGACCCCCTTCCTCGTGACCCGGACCTTCCCGCAGCCAGTGCTGCCGCTCACTCCAGTCTTGGCGTCGATCGAGGCGAGCCCGATCGAAGAGGCTGAGACGACAACCACGTCCTCGTCCACCGCTCCCGAACCTCAGCGACCGAGCCAGGTCAAGTTGGAACCAGAATCAGCTCTCGAAAGGGAGGAAGAAGAAAAAGCAGCAGCGACACTGGTCGATGCTCTATCCCTCACGGTCGAGGCCGTCAAGACGTCGACTCGGAAGCGTTCGGCCCCTCCTCCTGGCTCCTCCTTAGGGCCAGCAAGGTCTCGAACCGGGTCTCGATCAGTCAGTCCTAGGAAGTCGACTCGCTCGAGCGGATCTTCCGCCGCGGAGGGAAGCATCAGTAACGGTGTGATACCAGCCACGCCATCTCCGCGCAAGCGGGATGCCTGGATCGCTGCCGATCCAGCAACGAAGACCACCGAGACGCCTCCCTCTGTCAACGCTGCAGCTGGCTCGTCCTCCCTGATGTTAGACTCTTTCTCTGGCGAGGCTGAGACGATTCCGAAGCCGTCCTTGCATCACGGTCGCAACCCATCCGAGCTGGTGGAGCCGTTCACGCCAAGGCAACAGGGGATCGCGGCGTTTGAACTGGTCACGCCGGGATCCAGGGATGCGGAGGGCGAGGATGACCCCGACTACGATCTGTCCCAGGCTGGGGCCAAGTCTTGGAAGAAGGAGGAGGAGGAGGAGGAGGAGGAGAGGGCGATGGACGACGGTGACGATGATACCATCATGCTGGATGACGGCGGCAGCAGTGGCCAAGGCGAGAATGGACTGGGTCTCTTCGGTGGAGCCGATCCGAGAGGCTCGGCGGCCGCTCGCTCTTTTTCTTCCACCTCTGGAAATGACGAGTTCGAAGTCGCCAACGTGATGTTGAAGGCGAAGGCCGAGCAAGTGGAAGTGGAAGGGGACGGGAACGGGAGGGGGAGCGTCGAGCAGGTGATGGGGTGGAGAGGTGTCAAGACTGGTGACCATCCTGTCGAGAAAGGTGGTGGGGAGGAGAGGCATGCGGATGCGGGTGCGGATGGTGATGCCGGGGACGAAGCTGACGGTGAGGGGGAAGAGATGGATGTCGACGCCGAGGGCGAGGAGGATGCCGAGTACGTGATGAATAGTTTTGGTGCCGACGCGGAAGGAGGAGGAGGAGGGGGGGACGTGGAGCAGGACCAGGATGCGGATGCGGACGGTGAATACGATCCGGACGCCGAGGCCGTGTTGGACAACGATGTCGACGCAGACGGTTCGGACGAGGACGCGCCCGGTTCTGACGATCCGGACCTCTAGAGAAAAGACAAACCCAAAAGATGAAAATCCAATGAAATAAAAATGAGGAGAGTCGAAGCTGTGGGGCTCCCCACGTCTTCCTCCCTCAACCCTGCCAATTTTTCGATTCTCTCAGCCGTGCAAAGGAAGTCGAATGATGAAATTCAGAATGCTGAAGGAATCACCCAGGCACAGCCCGTATCTTGATGGAAAGAAAAAGGGGGCGCGGGGGGATGTGGGGTAAGAACTTTTTCTCGTTTCCGATGGAAACTTGAGGCCTGGAGAGGTCTCTCTCTCTCTCTTTCTCTCTCTCTCTCTCTCTCTCTCTCTCTCTCTCTCTCTCTCTCTCTCTCTCTCTTTCCCTCGTTTCCCCCCTCGGCTCCCCATGGTTGACGGTGGAATGTCGGAAAAACGAGGGGAAGCCAACTCATGTTGGAACTCAGAAATCGAACCCAGCAACGAGACAAGGTTGGCTTCCTTACCCCAGGCATGTGTACGTCATTACCTCGCCCGAGATGGAGAGAGAGAGAGGGAGAGAGAGGGAGAGATAGGGGTGAGAAGAGATCACGTGATGCGCGACCTTTTCCGGGCCGAGATTCTTCTATCCAGTCGATCGATCACCCAAGTCAGCGAATCCAGCGCTCGGGGTCACGGGGTTGGAGGGTGAGGATTTACGGTGTCGAACCTGCGCCCGCCACCCCCGCCTCAGGTGGTGAGCGGTTGAGGTTCGCACTCGGAACGATTCCTTCGATCGCATCGACTTTACCCCTCGAATCCACGTTTCGAGCATGGATACACGATCGAGAGAAGAATCACAAAGAGGAAACCCGGACCTTGGATGGCGTTTCGCTTATCCACCACATCCACCCTCTTGAGGATCGTGATTCTAGATCTTGTGCTATTCGAGGGTGAAGGATGCCGATCGCGTTCGAATGCGGCGATGAGAGACAAGGTTCTGGTTGGTCGGTGATGGCCTTTTCAGGAATCGTAATCACAAAACAATCGTCAGGGGATCTTTGGAAATCCACTTGCCTTGCTCCTCCTCAACGAGATCTCTCTGCCCTGCCGCACCTTGGACGGAATTCCACATCCTCGAGCTTTGCCACCGACTCGCTGAGTCATGAGATGCACATTTTTGGTATCACTCAAGGTGGGGGGCAGCCAAGCAGTCTCACCGTGGTGATTCGCCACAGATCTCAATTTGAACTCTTTTCTCATTCGGGGCTCTCCCCCAACAAAGAAAAGGCCTGCATCTGTAACTAACTGTCTCCCTGCCCCTGCCTCCCTCTCCCTCTCCCTCTCTCCCCCTCTCAATCACCCACGCACCAACCCATTTCGATCCGTCGCCGTGCTGGAGAAGGGTCGAATCCTTACGTGTTGGATCATCTTTGTGAGTGTGTGTGTGTGTGTGTGTGTGTGTGTGTGTGTGTGTGTGTGTGTGTACCTGCGGTGAATGACGGATGAGTGCCAAGGAGGGAGAGGGAGAGGGAGAGGGAGGGCGAGAATGGGTTTGGTGGTTTAGCCTAGCCTCAACTCGATTGATGATGGATTTCAAAAAAAGGAAGGCTTGCTCCCCCTTCCTTGCTTCTGCTCTTCCTCTTGCCTGGCTGGATCACTTGGGGATTCTCTTGTCCTTCAATCTTGCCCACAGCGTGCGCTCCTCAACTCGGCAAGGCACAAGGGTTCGCTCTTGGGATCCTTCGATCGTTTCATCTTTCTTTTTTTAAATTTTTTTTTTTTAATTTTTTAATTTTTTAATTTTTTAATTTTTTTACCCCGCACCTGGCTCATCCCCACAGAATGATTTCCCCCCTCCCTCTCACCCTCTCTCGAGGATGGGATGTGGGTGAGTGTTGGAGCGTGTCTGGTTTGTCCGAAGCGAGCTGGCGTAAAAAAGGGCTGCCCCCCCGCCCTTCTTCCCCCACACACCCTTCGAAAGGAGTCGTCGGTTCCATTCTGCCTTTCTCTCCTTTGGCATCACGAGCAGGAGTTGGAAGGCGGGTCTGACAGTCCAGCGCAGTGACTGGAAAGAGGCCTTTTTGAATTCGAGCACGATTCATGCTGCCATTCGGAATCGATATGCGCAATCCTCTTCCATGGCTTTCGCAGAGTGAACTACGGCCCCATCTCTGGCTGGCATCAAGGATAATCTCTCAAAAGTCTCAAGCTGCTCCATCCGCCGTCGCACTCCAAACCCCCTCCTAGCTTTCTCTTCGCCTCTAGACCCCCACCCGACGAACATTCCACCGTTTCAACCATTCTGCCACCGTCCACTCAGCCTTTCCCTTCGGCCTTCCAGCGAATTCCATATCTACAGACAGTACCTGTCGGCATACATACCACTCTACCTACACGCAGTCTCTTTCTCAAGTCCAAAACCTTTCATCTCTTCCGACACTCTTCGTCTTGTACCAAATCACCCTCTGTTTCGACACCACCACCTTCTTATCGTCGTCGTCGTCATCATCATCATCATCATCATCATCATCATCATCAACAACAACAACAACAACGCAACAATCCCCTAACCCTCCCACTTGATTCCCCTGCTTTCGTTAACCCGACACACTCGACCAAAATTTGGCTCTTGACTCTTGGAAAGGGTGGATCAGACAGAGGGGAGAAGGACCGGGGAGCATACAGCCACCGACGATAAACTCCTTTCCCCTTCTCTCATCCTTTTCCCTCTTCCTCCCTGGTGTTTTCTTGCTCGTGTGACTGCATGTCGCTTGCAGCCCGAGCAGCTCGGACCATTACCCTCACTATCGCCCCTCTCGTCTTCGTCCCTGATCGCCGCCAAAGGCACAATCTCAAGGTCGCCGGGTGAAAGCGCATCGATCCGCGATCGCCGGCGGATTTCCCTTGTTCCATTCACCGATTCTTTGGCCAAGGTGTCCATAGTGAAGCAACCCGAAGAGAGGCGAAAAGGGAAAAGGGAAAGGGAAAAAAAAAAAACAAAAAACAAGTGGATATCGAAAGCAAGCAAAGACGATGAGCACCCTGTCTTCGATCAGTCACGCAGAGCCCGTGATCAAATCGCGCTCCATCGTGACGCCAGAGCAACTGTCCGAGAAGCACTCGGCGTTGCAGATCATGACCGAGACCTTGAACGCCTCCCCCCTCTCCTCACCTTCGGAATCCAGCGCCTCCTCCTCGCCCGACGACTCCTTCAAGGTCTCTCCCATCCTGAGCAGAAGACCCTCGGCGGGCATCCTCTGCAACGCCCACGAGTCGCCAGCCAGGCTGAAGGCCGCCAACAAGTCTGCCACCTCCCTCAGCCAGGCTTTCAAGAACCACTTCAAGCAGTCCACTCCAGGCAGGCAGGCCAAGACGGATGGCAAGCCTCTCGGGAAAACGTTTCACCGCAAGGAGCCCCTACCGGGCGGATGCAGGTTTGAAGGAGCAGAGGTCCTCCCTTACGATCCGAGGGGGGAGAAGGCCACTGCCGGCGACGGTGTTCTTCCTCCCGGTGCGATCCTCGTTCCAAATGGAGCGGGCTTGGCCAGCCATGCTGGAGGAGGAGGAGGATCGGGAAGCGAGATCGCGAGCTCGGTCGGTGACGATAGCGAGGCGTTGCAGTCCAGCGACCTGTCCCAATCGTTCAGGTCCGACTCGAGCGCAGCTTGGTCGACCCCGGACAGGGACGATTTCGACAGTCACCGCGGCAGGACCTTGTCGCCCAGCGACATCGATCACCGAAGGGTCAGGCAGGCCTCCGTTACATCCACCACTTCCACCACCAGCAGCAGCAACCCTTGTGCGATCAGGTTCGCTCCCCTGCCGACCTCGGGAAGGCTGAAGAGAGCGAACTCGATCACGATCGGTGTGGCTGCGAGATCTCACCTTCTCTACTCGCAGGGCACGGCTGCACCTCCCCGGCAGATGCCGATGCATCCCGGATACCAATACGGAGGCTGGTGCCAAGCGCCGCCGCCGACCTACGTCCACCCGAGAGCCGACGAAGTGATCGATGTCGGCGAGGAGATCAAGAAGGGTGCCATCAAGGCGTGGAAGATGGTGAGGGGCAGCAACAAGAAGAATGGGCAAGCCAAGGACGCCACAGCTGCTTCGGCTGCTGCTCCTACCTCGGCAAACGACAAGGCCGACGGCAGTGGCAGTCCGGCGAAGAAAGGCGGACCGGGAAGCGCTGGCGGCGATACGGCGATTTCCGCCTTGGCAAACGATACCAAAGCTTCGGATGCGGCCAAGGACTCGGATATCCCAGACCATCCTCTTCTGGTTTCTTGCGACACGTCCCGTCCAGCTCCCGGGAGCTCAACGCCAGGAAGCCAGTCGTCTGCAAGGTTGGATGTCAGCAAGCTTCGCATAGCCGAGGACGAGGAGGAAGTGCGAGGAGGCAAGGGAGAAGGCGACGACGACACAGGTGTGGAGAGGATAGCATCGCCCACTCGCGCCGCGATGGTACTGACCACGGAGAACGACGCCGGACACAGAACGGAGCCTCGGGGTCTGGTCTCGTCTGCTCAAGACTTCGGAGAGGGGCCCCAGCACGGCTCTTTCCATCATTCCGACTCGCGACACCTGGAGAATGCGGTCGGTATGGAAGGCGATGAGGAGGAGGAAGGAGTGAGGACTCCCAGGCTCGGTATGCAACGGAGGGTTTCGACGGGAACCTTCCTCAAGGGCCTCTCGATCCGGCACATGCAGGAGGACAGGAGGAAAGAGCTCGGCATTGACGAAGAAGCCATCTACTGCGGCGCCAGGGATAGCGCTGACTTCGAACCAACCCTGGTCGGAGAGCCCGAAGCGATCGAAAACGAGAAGGGGGGAATCCTTGAAGCCGGAATGGGAGACAAGTGACCCGTTGGGGGGAGAGATCTCTTGGAGTGGTCGCACATACATACACGCGTTTTGTTTCGCTTTGATTTTTCTTGTTCTTGTCCTTGTTCTTTATCATCTCCCTTGCATCCCACCTATCCTTGTCGTTTTCGTTTGGACTCGGAGTTTGTTGAATCCTGACGAACGCTCTCTCAAAACCCCTTGTCCTCTCCTTTTACCCTGAAGATTTTTTTTTTTTTTTGGAAAATACACCCTAGATGCGGCAAGCTGGGCCCAATGAAGGCAAGGTTTTCCTCGAACGTCCCCCTCGATCATGTGTACGACCCATCCCAGTATCTTTTGTCCAAAACGTAGGCAAAGTCGATCAACGCTGTTGCCACGATGGATCCTTCCCCACTTTGTCTGCGTGCATGTGTATTTGTGAGTGACAGGGGGGGGGAGAGAGAGAGAGAGAGACTGATGGAAAGAGGAAGAGAAGGGATGATGTTAGGAGGCATGGAGGAGGCTCCAATTCCTCAAAGCATGGTGTTTAGTATCCGACTTTCTCGGAGTTAAAACCCCCCCGGTTTCGGTAAAGAGGTTCAGCAGGCGGAGGCACGTGACGGAATGGAGCTTGGGGGCCTCCTCGCTTGAACTGCTCACACCTCGGCGTTCGGGCAAGAGGCCGAGCCGGACGGTCGCAAGCGTTGGGTGCAAAGGGGGTTGAGTTGGGTCTGGCTTTCACAGTCTCTCGACAGTCTACGCACACATGGTGATCTCGTAAAAGAAAAAGAACAATAAAAAACAAAATAGAAGAAAACAAAGACCAACCCCCTGACGCCTCCCTCTCCATCTCCCTCTACCTTCCTTCCCTTCCCTCACTCTCTCCCCCTCACTCTCTCCCTCTAGAAAAGAAGCGATCCCAACCAACTTCCGTTCAGCATCCATCTCCTCGCTCCATCAAACAAAGTCCGAAAGAAGAAGAAAAAGTAGAAGAAGAGAGTATGACCTCGATAGCGACTTCGTTCATCGTAGCCGCCAAACGGACGCCGTTCGGTGCGTTTGGAGGCAAGCTTAGCGGCTTGACCGCGGCTCAGCTGGGAGGCCTCGCATCGAGGGCGGCGCTGGACCAACTCCCAAGGGAGATCGAGGTGAGCGCCACCATCTTCGGCAACGTCCACGCCTCGGACAACTCGGCCGCCTACCTCTCGAGGCACGTGGGTCACCACGCAGGTCTACCTGTCACCACGCCGGCTCTGACGGTCAACAGGCTTTGCGGTAGCGGCTTCCAATCCATCATCAACGCCGTCCACGAGATCTCGACGGGAGATTCCAAACTGGTGCTCACCGGTGGGACCGAGTCGATGAGCATGGCGCCTTACACGCTCCACGGAGTCAGGTTCGGAGGAGGAAGGTACGGAGTCGACCTCAAGCTGGTCGACAGCCTCGCCGCGGCTCTGACCGACGTCGTACCCAAACCGACGCCCATGGGCATCACGGCCGAGAACCTGGCGCAAAAGTACGGCATCACCAGGGAGCAGTGCGACCTCTACGCACTCCAGTCCCAGCAGAGGTGGCAGAAGGCCAACCAGGAGGGCGCTTTCAACGACGAGATCGCACCCGTCGAGGTCAAGGTCAAGAAGGTGAGAGGCAAGAAGCGTTGCTCACGCTGCGTGTCCTCGACCCTTGTTCATCTTCCCCTGTCGAAACCCTCCCTTGGCCCCGTTCGCTGACGCTCTCCCTTCTCCTCTTCTTCTTCCCTCGTCTTCTTTCCCCAATGCAAGACGACCGAGACCTTCTCGGTGGACGAGCACCCTAGGGGAAAGACGACGCTGGAGTCGCTCGCCAAACTGCCGTCGGTCTTCAAGAAGGAAGGGACGGTGACGGCGGGCAACGCCTCCGGCATCTGCGACGGCGCCGCGGCCAACGTGGTCGCCTCGGAGGAGTCGGTCAAGAGGTACGGCCTACGACCTCTGGCGAGGATCGTCTCGTACGGCGTCACGGCCTGCGAGCCCTCCATCATGGGGATCGGTCCCGTCGAGGCCATCCGGCTCGCCCTCTCCAGGGCCGGATTGAGCATCGCCGACATCGACCTCTTCGAGGTGAACGAGGCCTTCGCTGCCCAGTTCCTCAGCGTCCAAAAGGAGCTCGAGCTCCCTGACGAGAAGACCAACGTCTTTGGAGGAGCCATCGGTGAGTCTCCCCTTCTCCATCCTCTCCTCCTTCCCCCAATTCCCGACCCTTCGGTCAGCCCTCCCCTTCCCCTTCTCACTCTCTCACCTTTGATCTCTCCAACCCTTCCCTCGCTCCTCGAACCCTTCCTCTCTTTTCCACACGAACACCCCATCCAGCCCTCGGCCACCCTCTCGGAGCCTCCGGAGCTCGAATCGTGGCCAACCTGACTCACAACCTCCACAGGCTCGAGAAGAGGTACGCCGTAGGAGCCGCCTGCATCGGAGGTGGTCAGGGTATCGCCATCGTCCTCGAGAGGGTTTGAAAGAACCCTTTCCCTTTTACTTCCTTCTTTTTGTATTTCCCCTCGTCGCTTCCCCATCGACAATCCCCCTCCCTTCCCTTGTCGAACGTGATCATCAGATTTCCCTCCTGGGATGGGTGGATGACCAAGGTTTGCAGGAGGGTGTGGTCGAGTCTCTAGTTGAAAAGGAAACTCTTTCTCTCTCTCTCTCTCTCTCACACACACTTACACACATACACACGCACTGATCGCTATGGCGGGTCCAAGAAAACGAGTGATGTCTATTGATGGGGAAAACGAAAGAGATGGGGCTCATAGCTGCCTACGCTCTCTGACTTTCCCAGCACAAACTAGCCAAGGGGAGCCAGGGGTGGGGACACGAGTGCAGCGACGAGGGGATAGTATGGAGGGAACGGACCTTCAGAGGCGGGCGTTGATGATGTCTACGAACTCTGGCTTGAGCGAGGCTCCACCGACGAGGAAACCGTCGATATCTGGCTGACCGGCTAAGGGGTTCTCGTTTCGAAGGGGGAAGGAGTGAGGATTGGGTTCGAAGGTGGAGGCTTGACGTCAGCCTCAAACTTGGATCTCATCTCCCCACTCCCAACATCTCGGCGACCCGAGGGGTGGGCAATGGGGCGAAAGGGGAGAGGCGAGAGGAAGAGAGAGAAGGTGGAAAGGACTCACCGAGCTCCTTGCAGTTCTTGGCGGCGACCGAGCCTCCGTAGATGATTCGGAGAGCCTCGGCGACCTGGCTTCCCAGCTTTTCGGTGGCCCACTTGCGGATGGCGGCGTGGACTTCCTGGGCCTGTTTCGTTTGGATTTCATTCGGAGGTGTGGTCAGTCGTACGGGGTCGAAGGTGTGGAGGCGCTGGTGGGAGATGTAAGCATCCAGCTGGGCAAAAGTTGAATTTGTATTTTTTCAAAACCACCCTGCTGTGGACTGACCTGCTCAGCGGTGGCTACCTTGCCAGTACCAATGGCCCAGACTGGTTCGTAGGCGACAACGATCTTGCTGGTAGTCGGAGAGGGAGAGAGATGGAGAGACAGAGAGAGATCAGTCGCTGATTTGGTATCGAGGGGGCAAAGCATTGATCGCCAACCAACCTCCAGTCGTTGACCTCGGCGGCGACAGCGTCGAGCTGCCTGACGACGACGCTGACGGTCTCGTTCTTCTCCCTCTCCTCGAGCGTCTCTCCGACACAGAGGATGACGCTGAGGGATTCGGCGAGGGCGGCCTTGGTCTTTTCGGCGACGTTCGAGTCGGCCTCCCCAAAGAGGGTCCTCCTCTCCGAATGACCGATGATCACCCAGGGAACTTGGGCGTCCTTCAACTGCGAGACGGAAATCTCTCCCGTGAAGGCTCCGGAGGCCTTGTGGTAGGCGTTCTGAGCGCTGATCTTGACCTGGCTCGATTCGACCAGATCCTTTACGAGGAGGAGGTGGAGCGCTGGTGGAGCGATGACGACCTCTGCAGGGGGCGAGGAGAGGAAAAGAGAGAGGGGGAGAGGCAGAGGGTTTCATCGCCGTCGTCGGTCAGCCTCTGGCCCGGAGCAAGATGTTGAGGGCACCCTTACCACCATCCTTCTCTCGAGGAGTCCACTCCACTGACCAGTGTTTGGATCGAGCTGAGCCTTGTTGAGGTTGGCGACGAGGTCCTTGCTCGTCTGGATCGAGCCGTTCATCTTCCAGTTGCCTCCGACGAAGAATGTGCGAGCCATCTTGAAAAGGGTGTGTGAGAGAGAGAGAGAGAGAGAGAGAGAGAGAGAGAGAGAGAGAGAGCCTTTGGTGTTGTGTTTGGCGATAGAGGCGGGGTTCCGACTACGATGGTTTAGATAGGCAGGTTTTAGGGGGCTGTGGTTGTGATTGTTGATGTGTTGTTGTGTCTTCGCTCCCTTTCCTTTTCAGCCGGGAAGGGAGAAAGTCGAGGGTGATAAGATTCCAAGTTGTCACAGTCACAGTCGCTGCGACTGACGGTCACAATCGGGGATGTGGATCACGCAGGCAACACTTCTTTCTCCCTCTCCCTCTCTCTCTCTTGTGATCCATCGATGAAATCTTCTCCATCGTTCCTTCCTCCACAGTCATGAGTTATTCATTAAGAATCACATGTGAACAAGAGCGAGGATCACGAACGTGAATGTGCACCGGTGGTGGCTCAGGATAGGGTTTGGGAAGAGACACATGGCGCCTTGACCGGTGTCATGATGATTCGGGTCTCATTACTGTGATTGTACCGTGGCGGGTTGCAGTTTGAATACATGGCGCATCACGAATGACGAAATCGATACAACGTCTGCCATTCCCAGGTTGAAGAGCCCCAAGTCGGTCCTCGTCTGCAGACTGCGGGAGGAAGAAAGAAGGAGAAGGAAGCCTGAGGCCCAAGGGAAAGGGGGGCAGACTCAAACTCATGCCACTGATCGACACTTGCATTACAGAGGGAGGTGATCAAAAGAACACATTACAAACTCACTCTGACTCTCTCACTATTCACAATCGTGGCGATTCCGTCAAGCTTGACACAATCACATATGGGGGGTGATGTGAGTGAGTGCTGATGCACGGGTTGGGATGGACGATGGCCCGAGCATCCAACCAACCAACCAACCAACCAACCTGGCCCCTCTACAGAGAGAGAGGGAGGGAGCCAACTTCCTTTCACCCTCCCAAAACCATCCCCAACCTACACATCACACCCACACCCTTAATTCACTCTCCCGAGTCCGGCATCATCCACAGCATTCAACTAGAAAGGGAAAAAGAGCCTCCCCGTTTCGATCCTATACCTCCCGCTTCTTTTTAAAAGTAAAAGAAAAAGAAAAAAAACCCTCAGCCCCCCTCCCCTCCCCCCGTTGTCCGCCCTTCAGTCATGTCTTGGCAAGGTTACGTCGACACCAACTTGGTCGGTACCAAGAAGATTTCCAAGGCTGCCATCCTTGGTCTCAAGGGGGGAGTGTGGGCCACCTCGCCTGGATTCACGGTAAGTCTGAACCGCTGCAAAAGGTCGAATCTCGAGATGGTCCCATGTGCCTGGCATTCGACCGAATTTGGCTGGAGGGATAGGAAGGAGATAACGAGGGAGGGAGGAGAGTGAGAATGGGCGACTCGGGCTGTAACGGCTCACGATGCCAGCATTCAGCCCGGAAAGTGCATACATTTCCTACATACGTTGGCAAGATAGAGGAAGAGGGAGAAGGGAGTGGAGGGAGGGGAAAGAGAGATAGCGAGATGATATCAACTGGACTGATCCAAGTGACTTCTTCTTCCCCTCGGAAACTTGCGCGGGCCGGATCACTACAGATCAGCCCAGCCGAGCAAACAGCCATCATCGCCGGCTTCGATGACCCATCCGGCCTCCAGGCGGGCGGGATCCGAGCCGACTCGCAAAAATACCTCTTCCTCCAGGCCGACCCACGTAAGATCTACGGAAAGCAAGGGGTGAGTCGATATCCAGCTTCGCATGTGCGAGCTTGACTTTTTCTCCCATCTCGATAGCATACATGGGGAGGTGGGATCGGATGCGAGAAGGTTTGGTTGGAGCAAAGCGGGGAGGAGGGAAAGGCTCCCCAAGAGCAAAAGCATGCAACTGTCCCCCCGGCCCTACTTGCGGAAAGATGACAAGCTCGATCATTCTACACATCCTTCCCTACCGGTGCTGACCGACGAGTCCTACTCATTCCCCTCTCCCTCCAACCAACAGGATGGCGGCATCGTTTGCGTCAAGACAAACCAGGCCGTCCTCGTAGGCGTCTACACTTCGCCAACCGTGCCTGGTGAGGCCAACACTGTCGTCGAGGGTCTCGCCGACTACCTCATCGGCGTCGGCTTCTGAGCTTGGCCTCCTCCAAAGACTCTATTTCAATCATTCTTCTTCCCAGGCTCCTCGTTTCGGGATCCTCCGAACCCGTCCGCCAGATAGAGGCTCCTCGGGCGATTTCCATGTCGCCTTTCCCCCACCTCCCCTCCCTTTACTTTTCTTCTTTTCATTTCTTCCTTCCTCCGACCACCTAACGACACGGCGTCATGGGGCAGGGTGGGGGAAACGGGGCTTGTCAATTTTCCCAAGTGGAAAAACCTTGGGTGAGAAAGCCAACATTTTTTTTCTCCCGACGCCGCCGCCCAAACCTTGCCTACCCCTCGACGCCGATGATGTCACGGAACCAAGGGCGACAAGATGTCCTTTCCATTCATCCACACCCCGTCTTGCACCCTGAATTTTCGATGACCCAAGTCTTGAAAGAAAGCAAACGAACAAATCATGATGAGAAAAAAGAGAGAGAGAAAAAAAAGTCGAACGTTCACTGGGACTAGGTTCTTTTAAAAATGTCTGGCTGGACTTCTTGTGTGCGATGGAATACGGTGGAGGTAGAGAGGGGTTTCGCGGTGGGATCAGGAAGCGGGTCCTTCGTCTTCCTGGAGAGCCCCGGTTGGTCAAGTTGGGTTGGATGCGTGACAAGGGCTTTCTGCGAGACGGTTCGTCACTTTTCAGGACGTTGGTCTATCGTCGAAGGATGAAAGGGAGAAAGGGGGGGGGGGGAATGTTTGAGGAACTATTGTCACCTTCTTCCCTCCACGGGGAGGGGGCAAAGCGAGAAGGTAGCTGACAGGCGAGAGGAGATGAGAGATGGAGCAGGGAAGAAAGCATGGATCCGTAGGTGGAGTTGGGAGGCAAGTTGTGAGTTGGAGAGAGGTTTTGAACTCTTTGGGAAAGTGATATTGGGGTTTCAAGGAAAGTGAGGGGGACAACAGACCCTCAAGCACGCAGAGATTGAAAACCTTCCTCACTCGCCCCTTCTCACCCCACCCCGCTTCGGTGCAAACCTTTGCTTCGCCCAGACTCCTAGTTGTCGATGATGACCTCATCGACCTCTTGAGATCCTTCTTTGTCACCGCTCGCCGTCGAAGGTGGAGCCTCCTCGGATTCCTTGGCCAGAGCAACCTCGTCCAGAGGGACGATGACCACAGTGCCATCTTCCAAGGTCCTCTTCAGCATCCCATCCTCGGTTTGCTCTATGTCGTCCGGGACTCCGGGCCCGAGCGGCTTGTCCTGGTCGACGGCTTGGGCTGCGGAAGCCGAGTCCGAGCTTCCACTCGACGACGAGGCCCTTCTCCTTCCACCACCGCCCGAAGCTCCGGGGGCGGAGGCCGGAGGCGTTTCGGAGAGGGTGAGGCTGGGTCGCCTGGCGTGAGCGGCGGCGACCACATCCTGCCGTCTCAAGGTGCTGTGATCCAAGAGGTCAACAAACGGCGTGTCACCATCTTTGGGCGAGGTGGACGACCTGTCTTCGTTGTCGCTACCGATGGACGAATCCTCGTCGTCATCATCGTCGTCTCCTCCCATCGGGATGTCGGGTGTCCCTTCTCTTCTGAATTGAGCTGACCAATCAGCTGGCGTCAGATTCTGTGAGAACGGGTTGGTTCCGCTACCACCCGCCACGGTGGAGGAAGATGGGAAGTCAAAGTTCGATTCCCCAGGGTCGGCGAACGGTCCCCACTCGTCCTCATCACCGTCGCTCGCCTGTCTTTTCAGGGAGTCGGCCGGCGCGAAGACATCCTGCCGTGCATCGAAAGAATGAAGAGGGACGAGAGAAATATGAATGACGAGGTTCAGAAGGGAAAAAGGGAAAAAAAAAAGAAGAGGAAGGGGGAGTTGGGGGTATGGCTCATGTGTGATTGTTTCCGATTGACAGTATACTCACATCAAAGCCCGATCCTCGACCACTATTCAGGTCATGGGAAATCCAACTCGATTCCTCGTCGGAATCGTCGTCGTCCGAGCCCCCGTGAGGTCCCCCCATCTGGGAGGAAAGGTAACTGGCAAACGTGTCCCTCCCGAGACCAATCTGTCCCACATCGCCATCATCATCGTCATCGGCACCGCCAACTCCGCTTCCAAAGCTCATGGAGCCACCAGCAGAAGGTCTCCCTCCCGCCAAGGGTCCAGCTTCCCTTTCCCTGCTCTCCCGTAGGCCCTCGTTGACGAAATTATCCCAATCCGGCTGAGCAATGGGAGGCTGAATCGAGTCGCGGATCACGTAGGGATACCTTTCGAATAGCTTGACAGTCTCCTCAGCGATCAGGTTCATGTGGCCCATATAGCCAAGGCGTATACGTCGTGGCCCAGCCCTGAAAGTGGAGGAGTGAGAGGATTCAGACGGAGATTTACCTTTTCAGTCCTCTGCCGCATACTCACACAATCCCTGGAGTGTAAACCAAACCAGGTCGCCGAGTAAACAAATGCATCAAGGACTCACATTGACTCTTCGTTCTTCCTATGCCCCTCGACGATCCTTTCGGCCAACCTCCCCTCGTTGAAGACCGACAAAGTCAGGTGTCGGTTCAGGCCAAAATCCATGCGCCCGTTGAAAAATTGCTGAAGGATGTCGTAGACGACGTTGTGGAGGAAATTGTTCCATGGATAGTCGAAGAAGAGATCCTAAAAAAGGCCCAAGGGAAAAGAAAGGGAAAGAGATGGTCAGGACATGTTGGAAACATTAGCTGCCGGGCGCACAAGAACATGTGCTTACCAGGATGGAGGGAATGATGCCGCATTCCAGGAACTTCTTCTTGAGCAGATCCCCGACGACGTACTCGCGGGAATCGTCCGTGGGACTCGGAGGTCCGCTCGGGTGCGGCGATGTGAGATCTGCCAAAGACATACCAGAGATGACGGATCGGATGCTCTTGGCATCTTCCTCATCCTCCTTTCTCTCCGTCTCCGCCTCTGTCTCTTGGGCCTTCAAAGGTGCCTCGTCGATCTTGATCGCAGCCTCAGCAGCTTCTGAGACCTTGCCCGCTGATGCTCCTACGGATTCTGACTTGTCCGTCTCTCCATCAAGAGCCGCTGCTGGTCCACTGGCGGCATCCAGAGATATCTCATTGAGCAAAGCCTCATCATCTGCATCCTCTGACACATTCCCGATGTTGTCATCCCCAACAGAGGTCTTCTCCCTCTTGTGGCCTGATCCAGCTCGAGAGTGACCTTCACCGGGAGGAGACAAACCGCCGGCGACTGACTCGACACTTTCTTTCGTATCACCCTCTTGTTCCTTTTCGGGCTGTTCGTCCGCTTTCGATGCTTGAGGCGTATTCTCCGGTGCAACAAGGTCCATGCTCGTTTCATCACCCGTGGTATCGCCGTGCTCGACAGGACGACTCGATTCGGGCACGTCTGGCCCATCACCTCCTTGAAGTGTGCGAGCAAGGATCTGGAGGCCCTCAATGCCCCCAAGCAAGGTCCCATCTTCCGAGTACTGGGGACCTTCCCCGGGGCCCCTGTTGAGCAGAGCCATGTTGGAACAGTGGAGCAATTCGGCATACAGCTCTGTAATCCGATACCGCTCGAAGGTGAGGGGTACGATGTTCCCGACTGTTGTGGCCATCATGCTCTCATCGTTCCTCGGCCTCTTGATCAGGGCCTGGAAGTCGTGCAACCTCTCGCAGAGGACCTTGAGCATGGGTCCCAGATGGACGATCCCGAGCCTGTCAGCCATCTCGGCCATGGCCTCCTCCATCCCCTCCATCTCCTCGTCCTCTTCGCTCTTTTCGTTTTCAGCCTTCTCCTCATCCACCTGCGGCTTCTTGTCCTCTCCATTGTTCTCGGAGTCTGTGCTTGTATCTCCTCTTCGGGCCCTTCTCTCCGAGATCTCCTGCTGCCGCTGGAGCAGATGGGTGCGGAGGGTGTGGAAGAGATGTTGCTCAAAGTAATCGCTGTTGTTCTTCCTGATCAGCTCGATGAAGACGCTGATACAGGTGACCAGAGACGAGGTCGAGGTCTCGCGAGTGACGGCAACTGTCGGCGCAGATACTGGAGGGAAGAAGCTACCTGGCCTGATGGTCGCAGTCGAATCTCGATGATCGTGAGCCCCCGAATGTCGGATTTCTGAAGCGGGAAATTCTCTGGGGTTAAGAGGCCGAGGGAAGTTTTCCTCGTCGTCGTCGTCCAGAGCGGACTCGTCGCCCGGCTGCGGATCTTCCGCGAGGGCCTTGAGGCCAGAAGAATCCGTTCGGAGCATGGACGTGCGCCGGGACTTGGGTCCTCCCTCCAGCGTTATGCGAGCCAGTTGCTCATCCGCCGCATCCGTCAGGCGGCGAGCTAGTTGGTGCGGGTGTTGAGAGTCAAGCATGAAGCCAACCATTTTGCGTACCACACGCTCGCTAGCCAGTTCCCTGACAAGCCTGTTGTTGACCCCACCCACGCTCTGTCCTCCGTAAGCGTCGCCACCCATCCCGTCCTGACCTTGATTCAGGCTTGCGGGGGAGGGCGCCGAAAGGGCGATGATGGCCTTGAGCAGCTCGGAGACTGTGTTGTGAAGATCGACAGAATGGTTTGGGGCCAAAAGATCCACAACTTTGGGGATGAGGTCCCGTTCAGAGAGCCAGTCGATCACGCTCGTCGACTTTATTGACTCTTCGCACTGAATGATCCGGAACAGGAGGTCGACCACAGCCGGGGTCTCCAGGTGTGCCACGAATCGTTCGACGATCGATGGCAGCCCTTGGATAAAGTTGATCATCTGCAACGGCTTCTTGTCCAGAAAAACCCCATTGACCTTTGCCCAATACCCTGCCAAGACACTCCTTCCCGGCCCATTCTCTAGTGCGCTGGTGGCTCGAGGTCCGCTCTCGTTGCCCGAATCGGAATCCAAGGACGGTCTCGACTCTCCACCTTGACCGTCTCCTATACTTGCGATGCCTAACCGGCTAGGTGGAGACGAGGTGGTCTCAGCAAACAGAGGGTGAGAGTGATGGGGTAGCGGAGCCTGGGAAGGCGTTGGTCTGGCATTGAGGACGGCATTCCAGAAAGGCTCCAGGAGACCTTCGGTATCATTGAGGATTCCTTCGACTATCGCCCAAATCTCGCAACTGAGTACCTCCGAGGCCATGTAAGGATACCTGCGTCGCGTGTGACAAGAACGGGCGTGAGAGAATCCCAAGCTCTACTTCAGTACCCAGCTTCAAGGGCCTCCTTCATCGCACTTGGGTTCTCTCTCTCCCTCCCTCTCTCTTTCTCCTTCTCCCCCCCTCCCCCCCCCCTTCTTCCCTCGAGGGAAGGAAGATCGTGTGCGACTCACTTGAATTTGACCTTCTCCTCCCAGTCTTTGCCGCCTGTGCCACCGACCTGCGCTGTACCGACGACATGTTCGAGGAGCCTCTTCAACACCCGAGGCTGGGAGAGGTACTCTACCAATTTGGGGTTCTGCGATTTGCACTCCTGCAAAAGGTCGTCCTCGTCCAGGACCTCCTCCAACGTTACGTTGGGTTTCTCGAGGAGGGTGTCGAGGGTCGAAGTGTGGGAGAAGCCGAAACGCCACTGTGTGGGAGAAGGTGAGGGGTGGTTTGGTTGGTTGGTTGGTCAGTCAAAACTGGGGAGCACAGCCGTCGAGGAGAAGGAGAGGGACGGGCTACTGACAAACATTATTGTCCAAATCTGCTTATGCGAAAAAAAAATGGGGTTTTTGCGAGGAAGGGTTTGCGAAGGAGGGTTGAAGGAAGAGGGGTAGGGGGCGGCAAGCGATTCCTTCTTTTCTTCCTTCTTTACGACTTCTAGGACCGAGACAAATGCTACAACGAAGAGATGCTTTTCCTGTACTTGCAGAGTCCGGGATCCTTGGCGTGAATGAAGATGACGCTTCCTTTTTGTGAACTTTTGTTGAGATGATTTCTTTCTCTCCTTCTCTCTCTCTCTCTCTCTCTTCTTTCCTTCTTTCTTTTGTGGTCAGGGTGGAAGGAAGATGGAAGGTTCGACTTGGTACCGGAGCCACAGAAGGGTGGATGGGATGAGGTGGGTAGAGGTAGGTGGGAAGGAAGACGAAGCGGCGCACTCGAGCGGGTTAGAGTACGACCGGTGGCATATGAGCGAGGGAAAGGGAAAAGGAAAGGAAGGCGAAGAAGGAGGGATGAAGGTGATGGGAAGGTCAAAGGAGGAGGGGAAGGTCGATGGCGTCGAAATCAGCTCCCCTTCCGTCTTTCATGCCCAGTGATTGAGTTGGAGACTGGCCCCAGACAACATCAAGTCCATACACACCTCTTCTCTTGGACGCTCCCAGTTACACGCCCAACCGAGACCGGCCTTGATGTGATTGGAATCAAGAAACCAACCACATCTCTCTCTCACTTGCACCTCACGTGATCAAGACCCATATTGCATTTTGATTCCATTCCAACTTCTCTTCCGTCCTCCACCACCAACCACACCACCGTTGACGCCCTCACTACCACCAGCGATAGGCAGTCTAAAGCTCAAGCGGCAAAGAAGAAGATTGGATGGGGGGCACAACCTTGCGCTAGACTCCAAGTCTCAAGTCGAACAAGCCGGAGAGCTCACTTGCTTAGATGGAGAAGCCACCGATTGGGCAAAGAATAGGTAGGATAGGTGATCGAATCGGGAGCTTGACAACGAGACCATACTTTCACATATCTACATATCGGGTGCCTTTGCTGACAGGCGACAACATTCTTATGGGAGGGAGTAAGAACTGAGAAGGTGTGAGTGACAGAGGGAAAGAATTCGGGTTGATCATTCAGTGTAGAGAGTGAGGAGAGGTGGCGCAGGGTGAGAGGGGTAATCTAACACTGCATATACTGTTACGGCGCCTCCTATCCACCTTGCGGTTTTCCTGCACCTTGGAGGTGGAGCACACCAGACAACAGAGTTTTTGGCTCATGGAGGTTCCGTGGCTTGTAACTAGGGCTAGACAAACGGGCCGACCTCCTTCTCACCACTTCCTCTTGCAGTGGCGAGGTTCGGGCTTCCCGCAAACTTTTTCCGCCAGGAATTGATCTAGGCTCTGGCTCCAGCGGTCCAGAAGAAGCAAGCCAACCCCAAGCCAAATCGTGAACTTGCCGATCCTCGCTCTGCGTTCGTCCACACAAGTAGGATAAGCGTACTCAGAACTCGAATCTGAATGTGGTTTCTGCTTGAAAGGATCAAAAAGCGCACTCACCCCTGGACGGACTTTCTCGACGGCCTCATTCCATGACCGCAGTATCCGAGCCTCGTGTCCTTGTCCAGGGTTAAAGAACTCTCTCCTCTTCTTGCACTTGATGTGGGTACTTCGGTTGATGATCGGTTT
The DNA here is from genome assembly GCA_003144235.1 of Violaceomyces palustris. Classification (NCBI taxonomy): domain Eukaryota; kingdom Fungi; phylum Basidiomycota; class Ustilaginomycetes; order Violaceomycetales; family Violaceomycetaceae; genus Violaceomyces; species Violaceomyces palustris. The sequence goes on along the minus strand of KZ819748.1, from coordinate 20,048 downwards.
CCCCTTTGGGGCCGCTTGCTCTTTACCCAACTTGCTCTTGCTCCTGGTTTCGCGGGCTATCGGCTCGACCAAGTAACCCTCAGCTTTGAGCTCATCCAAGATAGCTTGCACAAGCTCACCTTCAAGCCCGATACGTTGGGAAAAGTCGATAAGACTGCCTGACCAACCGATCTTATCGTACAGAAAGCTAAGAATCCTGCGTTTTTGTGACAACCTCTTGAGATCGAGAAGCGTACGTTCGTACACGATGTCGATGTCGACATTCCACCCGTACCAAGGGTATCGGAGCAGCTGATGATTGTAACATTGGAAGCCATCAGGAGCATTGGAGTCTTGAGAATATCCGTAGCAAGCAGCGTGCATCTGAGGAGGCACGTATCAGTGCGTGTCTCGAGCTAGTCGATGGTATGGTACCGATACATGTGAAGTTTTAAAAAACCAAGCCAGGATCTCACTCACCCTCTTCTTGCATTTTTTGCATTCGAACGTCGTAGTCCCATCATCCACTCGACAACCGCAATCACAATCGATTCGCTCTTGATGAGAACCTTCCCGCCCTCCTTTGAGACCCATGTCGGGTGGATCATTGCTTCCTGCATTCGGATCAAGCCTTTTCTTATTCTTTCTTTCAAGGAATGTTTTCCCACACTTCCTCCTTTTATTTCCATGGCGGCTTGCACTTTGGAAAGGTTCGAGCGAAGAGAAGCTTTCTATAAGACTCTCGCCCTCCAGGAGGTCCTGTGCCTGTGTGCTGATTTTGAATTGGCTCAATCTCTCAGAGAAGGATCTAACAGAATCCTCTGAGGATTGGGCTCTGAGAGCAGGGGCTTGTGGAGAGTTCTCGGCAGTTGGGTCCTGGTCGTCTGGAATGAAAATTGTTCCCTCACAGGTTTGAGCATCTGCCCACGATTATAACATGGTTCGTGTCGACATCGGCAACTCACTTCCCAACGTTATGATTGCTTCTGAGTGGCCGCCGGCTCGCGTGACGCTGTTCGAACCGCAACTCGCAACGTCACGAGGATCTTTGGAAAGACGCAATTTTTTTTCTTGTAGTCCAATGCTCGGAATGGAAGGTATCACGAGAGTGCTCTCGGAAGATTGACTGCAGCGACTCATTACCTCCTTTCCATTTTATGAAACCCCAAAAACAATATGATCGGTATCGTCAGTTTTTGGTTTTTTCTTCTTCTGCTGAGCAGACATCCTGAGATCAAGCTTGAATGCATTCGGACCTGTTCCGCTCACGAGGCTTTCACGTCGACCCATACTTCTCGAATTCGAGCTTCTTCTCGGTCGCTTGGCCACGTTTATTTCGACCTCACTGATATCATCATCCGTGCTCTCTCCTCCGAGCTGGCTACCGCACTGCTGGTTTATCTCCGGATACAGGCATTGACGTGCCAATCCCCTTGGGATCCTCGCGAAAGACATTCGCTCTTGTCTATCTTCAGGATTCCCTACTTCGCATCTCGGGCTCATTGACTCCTTATCAAGGATGCGTTTTTGATCTGTCCCTTCTTCAAGTGTGGTTAACTTGAGCTGCCCCCCGATCTTTTTTCCTTGGCACACAACCTTCGGCAAAGGACGGGAAACTGAGACGCACTGCATCTCTACATCGTGATGGCCAGTGAATAGTCTTTTACTGGACCACTGGTCATGCTTCCATACTCATCAGCACAATTCCGAAAACTTCTCGACCAATGAAAAAAAAAAACATACCAGTTCGGAACTCTTTGTAGAGTAATCGTTCGAAGAGAGGAAGTCGCAATCCTCCTCGATGTTTGGAGGCTTGAAGCCAGACGGCTGGACCCGTTTGAATTTCAACTTTTCGTTGTGAAAACTGTCGCATAACAAACCAATTCTGGCTCACCTCGTAGTTTGGATCTGCTCCGGCTTTGTACAACAACTTCAAACGGAGGTTGAATTCTCCTGTTCGTTCAGAGGAGAGCAATCGAATGATCAGCTTTTTTGAAAAAAAAAAGTATTGAGGGCTTTTTGAAAGACTGTTTGTACAAGGAAGGAGAGGGTGTAAAAGAGAGAATTGGGTGTGCACTTACGAGGAAGAGAGGGTAGAGTGTCGAGGTAGTCCCCCAGGGACTCGAGGATCGACTGGGGTGCAATGAGTTTGTCTTTGGGTTTGAGAAGTCCGGCTGGTGTGAAACGAAAGGGGAACACCATTTTGCAACTTACCAGATTGCAATGCCTGACTTCCTTTTGCGTAGGCCTCACCGAGCCCCAAGTCAGGCAAATTTTATCGCTATTCTTGTCGATGAATCTTATAAGCGGCTCCCGAGAGGTTCCGCCTCTGATCTCGACATAAGAGAAGCTGCTGAGGAGAATCATTTGAAGTTGAGATGGTGATCCCTGGAATCTCGCCCTCGTTTGGGAATCACTGCCAAAAAGTACACAACAACTTACCTGTACTTATAGCGTTCGGTTATCTGTGTACTTCCTTCGAGATCGGTGAAGATTACCATCTCCAGCTCTGCAAGGCATTCCCTTTCGATAGCCTCCTGGGCGGATTCCTGGAATCGGGTCCGAACCATGGGGTTTGTCAAGAACATCGAATGATACATACGTACACCGAAAGCAATCAGAATCTCTCCACTTTGCCTATCCAGCAAAGGAAGTCAGCTCACCCAAAGATCCAGTAGATTGTTGGCCAGGGCTGAATCGCCCCTCGAAAGCTTCTTGATGTGCAATTCTGTTGATTGACTTTCGTCGTGTAACGTGCAGTCTTCGAAACAATCCTGCGGAAAAAATCGGCTGTCGAAATAGCAGATTTAGAAGGTTCATAAGCCAGCTTCTTCAATTTTTTCCTGAGGCACCTCAAAGTTCCGACAACCTCTATCAACCTGCTCACCGTTCAAACGCGATGGTTCCTAGGCTGAGATCCAAGAGTTTTTTAACAGCAGCGAGGGATGATGTGGATGTCAAGATGGACTTGGGTGGAAGGAAAGATGCGAAGCAGATTAGCCCTATGTAAGCCAAATGACAGGTGGCGCAGACCTTGCCTTTTTTTTTTTCTCTTTCTTTCTTTCTTTTCACAAACATGACTCAATGTTTGACCCTGATTCCGAGTTTTGGAGAGTGTGCGCACCAGCTCGCAGGGTCTGGTTTTCTGTTTGAGGAGAGTTCAGATCGATCGCTTTTAAGCATGAGGTCGGGTTGCGATGGAGCATCTTCCCCAAGCTTTGCCTTGCTTCCTCAAAGAGTTTTGGGATTGTCGATTCGTCCCGGAGTCGCTCACCTGCTTCTGCGCCATGTCTGGTGCGGAATGAATGGGTTGGAGCGAAGGTGCAGGAGAGGGGAAAGAATGAGCGGACGAGATGGGACCAGGATGGTTATCCACTTTATAGCTCTGCTCCATGATGGTCAAACACCCAAGATGTGGACACATACGACTCCAGCTGCGGTCCCTACTCACTACCAGACCGACCACGTATAGCGATCTTTCGATTCAATCACACGCGCGCCTCCCCTCTAAGTCGAATCGAACTAGCCACTTTCGATGGTCACATGAGCCGGGCGCCAGTGCTCTTTTGGGATGGACCTGGATCAAAGATCGCTAGCCATCGCCATACAACCTTTGGTTAAGAAGAGGGTGCTGTGTGATGCGATGGTATGACCTCGGAAAGGCGTCACGCTGCTTGCTCAGAGCTGAGGATGATTGAAATCCGATTGGAAGGCTAGAGAGCAATGATACTTGATACATATGAGGTGAAAGGAGGGCACGTGCTTCTTGCTACAATCATGCGAATGATGCAGATAGAAAGGTTGGGTCTGGGAGGAGCCGAGGGGAGACAGGTAAGGAGAGGATTTGGAAAAGCGATGGGATACAAGTTGGTGGGCTCTAATAGCTATCACGAGGCTGAGACTGACGTGTACGAGGCGGGAGAGGTAGTAGAGAACTTTACAAAACACTATTGATACAGTCGCGGGGATGCAAGTGAGAATGAGAGAGGGGCAGGCAGAAAGAGGAGGGAGGGTGGATCAAGGTCGCATGCTAATGATCCTTTTCATGGGGGCTCAGCCTGCTCCTTTTGGTGAAATAGAGGCTTGGAGAGAGGCGATTTGCGGGATGGTGGCTTGCTGGCGGCTGGAGACTGTGTCCCTCACACCATGCGTAAAGATTCAACGAGGAGAGGCCATCTCTTGCTCCGGCTCAGTCGGATGGATGTTTTGGGACGGCCCCGGCCTTTGGCTTTGCTAGGAGTCGCTGTCGGACAGTTGAGCAGCATCGATGGCGGCTTGCACCCTCATTCTGTCCTTCCCGCTTAAGCCTCTAGCAAAGCGTCTGCCGATGCTGCTGGCCCACTCTTCGGCGCGTGAATTGGCCCTCCGCCTGCGCTGCATGTAGGCGAGTTGGTGAGGACTGGACTGGTCACTGGATGCAACAGAGTCGGACGTGCTTTCGATCGACAGAGGGCGGCTCTTGTGCCCTGCGTTGTTGTTCTCCTCCTCGCTCGGACGTGAGGAGGTACCACTTCCGGCAGTCTCAACACTGACGGAAGAGGAAACAGTTGCACTCCGACCTCGACAACTGACGGCTCGAATCCTGGAACGCAAGCTTGTCTGCCGAGGTGGGGAAGGAGGGGCCTTGGGGTTGCTGCTTGGGAAAGCCAACCCTTGTCGTTCCCCGTCGCCCATGTCGCCAGAGGTCTTCTTGGATGAGGCTTCGGAGTGTGTAGGGGTATCCGAAGCTTCGGCATTGGCCATTCCATTAGCGTGCCTCTTCCCGTAGCGAGAATACAAATTGTAGTTCGCCTGTGTCCCAGGCATACACTCTTCGAGAAGATGGCGTTCCATGTCCATAACCCGCAACGCGTTCGTCGGCGTGCTGTCCTTGAGCTGATCGCGGCTGCCCGGGCGCCTTTGCTTTGCCACGTTGACTCGGGCTTCTAGGATCTCTTTCTCGCGGTCAAAAGCGAGGATTTCTTCTTCCTCCTTCAAGCTGTGACCTACTTTCCTAGTCGGAGTTGGAGGTTGAGTGCCAGGTAACACTTTCTGATAAGTTGCCGAGACAGGGGTTTGTGGTGCCGAGCCGAAGGATTCGGAGCCGGTTGAGGAGCCGCACGAAGCTCGCGAAGATACGAGAGATGGAGGAGGGGAAGAAAATGGCGGGAGGGAGCGCTCGAATGAGGGTGGTGACTGAGCCTCGGTCATGGCTAAGATGCCACCCTGACGAAAGTTGTTGCTCGAGGCACGGATCATCGGGGAAGGACGTGGGATGCCGCCAGTACCGGAGAAAGCTGGGTCGTGGCTGGCACCTCTGGTCATACCGACGGATCTCGTCGGCGAGACTCCGGAAGGGCCAGAAGAGGCTGGGAAAGGAAGTCTATTCCCAGACTCGGAGGGCCGTCTCGAGTCTGTCCCATTGGCTGTGTAGTAGCTGCTGCTAGCAGAGCTAGAAGCAGTGCTGGAGATGCTTAGCGAGCGATTGCTATCCCTGGCCCATTCGGGAAGTTGAGGCATCTGGCTCTCTTTCTGCCTTGGCACGTGGAAGTTCCACTCTTCCTTTTGCCGGCGCCTGACTTCGCCCGGGTTATCGAAGCTACGTCGACTGCGGAGGCTTGGTCTTGGGAAGCTTGCAGACGCAGGGGAGCTTGCACCAATGGCACCGTCATCGGAAGGCAGCGCCACTCTGAAGCCCATCTTGCAAGGGCTGCAATTTGGACCACCGACGGGGACAACTGGTGCCGCATTGATCGGGGTGGTATCCGACGATGCAAAGCGCTGGGCAAACTTGGGTCTAGGAGTCGAGCTGGCTGAGTTCGGCACGGTTGGAGAAGCTGGCGTTGAGCGACCGAGAGGCACGGGGGAAATGTAGCCGCTGAGATCGAGAAAGTGAGGCTTCAGGCTTGGCTTGACTTTCGAGATGTCGGAGGCGAAATATCCCGGCTCCTCATCCGCATCCTTTCCCGCAGGCCGACTCTGTAACTTCTTTTTCCTTCCTTTATTCGTCAATCTCTTGAACGTCGAGTCAAGCCAGTTTTGCCGTGCTTCCACGTTGAGGGCCGGGCCATCGGTCCGGTTGTCCCCCTCTCTCTTCTGGCGATCGAACTCGAGGGCCAGGCTACAGTTGAAACTCTTGACCGAGACATTGTCCAAGTCTTCTTCGGCGTGACGCATGTACCGTGGGAACCAGTGCCTATCATCGGAATCGGTCCTTCCCATCGGAGGCAGTCGCATGTCCGGAACACTTCGGATGAGGTCTATAGAAGTGTCCTGTCGGGGGATCGAACTGGGTGATGGCGGCTTTTGGTTGATAATTGGTATAGAAACAGAGGATGAGGTTAGTCAATTGAAAGGGAAGGGAGGAGGGAAGGACAGGGGGGCACCATGGAGAAAAAGTGTACCCCTCCGAGTCTCATCGGTGATTTTCTGAAGCCACCCTGCCCCACTTTCCAAAACATTGATCCAGCGAAAAAAAAACATGGATGGAAGAAAAGATAGGCAAGAGAGAGAAATTTGAAAAGTAGAGAGAGGAAAAAATGAAGCGAGAGAGGCAGGGAATGCCTCAAGATGCGCTAAAGTATGATCCATGGATACTCACCGACTGAAGTCGCCCATGCTTCAACCCCTTCTCCGAGCGATATTCGAGCGACACACCGTCATCGTTGCTGTGACTGCCAGCGGATCCGCTTGAGCTTGTTGGCTTGTGCCTCGGTGGCCTTCTGATTTCGTGGCGAGACATGCTTCACGCACACCGAATGAAACTCGAAGGATCAACAGAGATCGGCACGGGTTGAAGGGCGGGAGAAGATTTCGGTAAGGGAGGTTGGTGGATTTCTTCTCTCGAGTGATTTTCTTGATCGGCCTACCCCGGCAAGGGTCGTGCTGAAGCTTGGAGCGAAAGCTGGTCGTGGCCTGGCGAAGAGGATGAAGTTGGTTGGAATGTTGGAGCAGGTGGGAAAAGATAGATAGGGGACCCCTTCCAAACGTCGATACAGCCGTTGATTCCTTTATCCCAAAGTGATCGCAGGGAGAGAGCGAGGGGCTGACGATGGTTGGTGAAAGGGAAGAGATAGACTGAGACTGCCCTTTCTCGTAGGGTGGTCGCTTCTCTATCTTTAACGACCGGCTCGAGGGGGAGAGGGGACTATTGAGTGTGAAGATGGTGGTGAGATGAGGGATAATCTATGGAAGAGTGAAAGAGTAAGGATGTTCGGCCCTTGAGCGCCTCTCTGATGGAAAGAGACCGATATGAGGAGGCAAAAAAAAAAAAAAAAAAAAAAAAAAGCAAGCACGGAAGCGGAAGGGTGGATTTTCACTTTTCCGTGATCCTTACTGATCCGTATGGATGTAGCCTCGCGATGGTGGAAACCGAAAGAGGATTGAAGACTCAAGCATCCACTACGAAGTGATTAGTGACTGGGCCCCAAGGCAGCCGAATGGTATCGAAGAGGAAAGGAGGAGAGGGGGAAGGGGGGAAAGGGGGATGGGGGAGAAGAGGTGCCAGTCGGGAATAGCTAGCTGACATTCAGACTCAAACAGTCATGTTCAAGAGTAAGTGTTTGTCGCCAAGGGGACAACAGCAGTACCAGCTACAGTCACATCCCCGTGTAACAACTTTCATAGGGCACAGTAATAATGTCAGCGGATAACTTTTACTTGGATGCCTGCCAAGGTCAGAGGGAAGAGTCTTTCAAGCCTGTCTTGTGGTTGAAAAAGAGGATCTGAATGGGAGAAGTGGGAAGTCTCATTTCCTTGGTAGGGGCAGGCTTACATTCACATTCATATTCAGATTCACACTCACACACTCACACACTCACACTCACACACTCACACTCACACTCACACACTCACACTCACACTCACACTCCCACTCCCACTCTGACTGTGATTGTTCAGAATTGGATGCGGTGACTGAGAGTCGCAATTGTGACTTCTCACGTCTGTGTGTTCCTTTCGATCGGTCCGCCTCTACTTGAAAGGGCCCTCCCTCCTCCTTTTTGAGTCGGGGCAGCTGTCGAAATCTGATGAATATATTATTGCCCAGCAAGTGAACCCGAATGATGTTCACACAATCAGGAGTTGGAGATGGAACGGGTGATGGGTAGTGCATCAGAAGAACAGAAAGAGGGACAAGACATGGCCCCTAGAAACGATTCTGATCAGCCAGGAGCGGAGATGATGCAAGAAAAAAGGGGGGCTTGGGGGTATATCATCGACGTTTGCTTCTTCGCTTCACGAACGGTTCTGGGCGAAAAGGGGGTGTAGGTAGAGGGGGGCTAAGATCGAGTTGAATTCGGACCCCTTCTGATCATGATGGGAAAGGAATATAAAAACCAGAGAGCCTGTGGCTTAACTGGTGAACCCTCGTCGATATATGCAGCGTGCATGGTCAGATGCGGAATTCAGGGACTGGGCTGCAATGAGTCAAAGTGAGAATAATTAATAAGAAATCAGAAGCTCCGAAGTCGACCCTCCCTTCACTCCCTCACCATTACTGGCACTCATGACCTCTCTTATTGATCACGCATCCCGGACTTCGCAGTCAAGACCCCTGTCACTGGCTGTTTGATCAATCAGGATTCTGATTGCTAACAGGATGCATGGAGAGCACAACGGAAATAGAGGAGAAGGAGAGAGCACGATTCTCCCTATCACACCCAAGTCGCAGCAAAGTTGGCAAATGTTGCCTGCTGCTCCGTGGTAGCCCCTTCTCAAAATCACCCTACTTTTCACCTCACATAGAAGTCTGATTTTAGGTGTATTCATCATTCATGATTCTACTTGGTAGACGACGAGTCGCTTTTTTTTCTTCTCTTTTTTTGCTCGCCGCCATAGCATGAAAGGTACGGAAAGAAGGAGTTTCCGAAGAACGCGTACCGTGACCAAGAACGCGACTGCCACAGGGCTCATCATGAAGAAAAGAAAAGAAAATGGGGGTGGGAGGGGGGGCGAAAGAGATGGATTCAAAAACGCAACACCGCAACAATCAGATCACACTCACGCTCGTGACTTTGGCCTTGCAACTCTGTAACTGTGACTCTGTGGTTCTCTTTACTCTTGCTAACAACCTCTCACGAATCATAATGTGGCTTCCTCATTGTTTCGTCCACTACAAGTTGAGCGGTTAAAGAAAGCAAGAGGCTATGAGATGAAACAAAACTCCGAGAGCCTCTCGTGGATCGGAATGTGTTGCGCACCCGAACACAGGGAGCGGGATGGAGAGCGGGGAGGGGGAGAGAGTCTGCCGAAGGACGTCTCAGGCACATCCTTGATTGTGATGTCAAAGGAACGAAAGCCGTGGCAACAGTCTCGATTTTGAGTGATGGTTACTTTGTGTACAGCGCTTGTTTTTTATGTGCCATTGTGAATACAATAATGAATGTGAGAGGTCCAAGTCATGAGTTGCTAAGAATTGCACTCGGCTCTTCTTTCTCCATGGAGAATTTTAAGGGTGCTCACTTACCAACCATTCGTAAATGTGACTCACAGGCGTCAAGATCGAAACCCATCGAAATCTCGCACACTGGGAAGATTACTACTCACATCACAGTCATCAGTGTAGTGGGTTGAAAGGGACGGAAGCATCAGTTTGGGAAGAAGGTGATGAAAGGGTTGGTTTGGTAGTAGTGTCAAGTTCACTTACTAGAGGCTTTGTCACTGATTCGGGTCATGTTAGGATTCGGGTTTTATGAATACCTGGGGGGCCATCATCCTTTCGGTCACAGATGCTGGTTTTCGAACCACAGTCATGAGTAAAGTCACTCATCGACGGATTAAAAAGGAAGGCTAGCTTTTTAAGAAGAGACTTCAAAAGGGGACGAAGGAGTAAAAAACTTCTAGATGGGAAGCTAGCCATCCTTTCCTAATCGACTCTTCGTTATTAGGGAAGATGGACACCCTCAAAAGGAGTTGGTAATCGGCATCACCCTCCCTTTTAAAAGCTTTCTAATCCTTTGGCTTTATCGATTACGAGGAGTAGGGAAAAGGTAAGAGCATTTTAACCCTCTGCGACGGCTCGAATTCGAACTCCTTCCTATTCGTTTCACCCCCCTCCCCCTTTTCCCATCTTCTCCCGGATCCGTTCGTCCCTGCTGTGGAAACCCACCCCTTGATCTTTGGATCCCCTCTTTTTCGCGAGATTTCCGAATGGGTGTTGGTATGGATGACCGAACGGGCTTGGGATCCCGGCCCTGCAGGGTTGGTCCTGTATCATCTCTTCCTGTTCGTTCAATCGCTCTCCCTCTCTCTCCCTCTCTCTCCCTCTCTCTCCCCGTTTGTCTCTGTGTGGGTCTCCCTCCCCCTACTCTTTTCCCCTCTGCGAGATGGCGCAAAAGGAATATTGACGAGTATGAATGAGCAGCAGGAAATCGGCTTGCGTGAGCTCGGCGAACAGGAAAGATCCAGAACGGATCATGGCTCTTAGGGCCGCAAAAAAGGACTGCTCGCCAGGGCTTTTTCCCTCTTTGATTTTATTTTTCTTTCCTCTTTTTTTTTCTGTCTCCCTCAGTCCCGTGCGTTCTACTTCCCCTTTTTTTCTTGGGACGGTCGACCCGACGAGTCGCAACCTCGCTTTTTTGTGAACGAGTGAGCGAGAGTCTGTTGAAGGGGTGGTGCTCTTCTCCCGTCTCTAGGGATGATTAAAAAGGCTTTCGTTGAATCTTTTCAAAAGAGCAACAAGCAACACATGGCACCATAGATCGTATGAAGATGTAGGCAATGGCATCCCGCACCAATTTCGAGGTGGGTGACTGATTTCTTGATCTTGTCCAGTACACCACAAAGATGAGCAAGCGTGCTGCACTCGGATCGCGTATCGTTCGAGTGAACAAGCCTGCTGATATTGCGCAGACCTGGGAGGAATCACAAAGAGAAAAGAGAAAGGGGGGGGGGGGGGATCCCCACTCTGAACGAAAGAACCAACAATATCGGCGATGGCTTCCTCTTCTCTTGTTTGTTTTATGAGGCTCTCCCTCCCCCCTTGCTTCCCCACCTGACTGTTGCGCACAGACATGCCAGCCCAATTGTGAATCTCCACCGTACTTGTCTAAGAAGGATGAATGGCAAGAAAGAAGGAAGCGCGGAAGAAGACCACGCCCTGCTACGGGATTCCCTCCCACAACCCGCACAAACAGGCAACTGACAACATTGCACGAACCATCGAAAAATTGCAAATTCAAGATTGGTGATCAGCCCTCAGACCAGCTGGGCTATCCGAGCCCTCTCCCTTGCTGCATATGGCAAGGGGGATTCTAGGGTCACTCTACATGCTCTGCTTGTTCCTGGACAAATCCTTCTTCCGCTGTTCTCTCCAATTGCTCCACTCCCCTTGACTGAGTTGTGTCTCCGTCTTCAAATCCAACATCCCTTTCCATTCCATCGACGGTCAAGGAGAGGCAGGGATGCCCTTTCTCCTCCCACCTTTTTTCCCCCTGGGGTCGATGCCCTACCACAAGTGCTTTTTTCAACTCGTCCCTACGTTGAGAGCAAGTCACGGCGAGCTGCAAGAGGTCTGTGCAACGCACCCTGCCGGCGTCGTCTTCTCCACACCACCTGCCTGAGGCCTTCCTTGTCCTTTCGTCAACAAACGTGTCTCGTCCCGTGCAGGTCCTTCATCCCATTCCATTCATCAGCGAGACATGGGGAGCAAGCCCAGTCTGGTTAGAACAAAATGACATCTCGATTGTACCTATCCTCCACGGCTCCGGCCGAACGACTCCAAAACCCTGAACCTAGACCCTGCCCCTCTCTCCCAAGCCCTGTTGAAAGACTCGGTTAGACGCTGCCGAACAGAAGGGGAAGTCAAGGGGGGGGAAGGAGGAGGCAAGACGACAAGCCAGAGAGCCGTGACCGATGTTGAGGAAGAGCAAGGGTCGGTCTTGCCGTTGCCACACAGGAGGGGGGGTTGGGGGTTGCTTTAGAAGCCAGGGGGCAAGAGAGACAGAACCCTTGGGAAAAAGGTGCATCTCTCACGTAGTTGAGCACTCGTGTTTGGGACTCTTACATCAGATCGATTACATAGATGGGACTAACAACCGTGCAAACATATTCACACACAACGGTTGATGTCAATCAACCTGCAAGTGGATGGCGCATTCAGATTGTGCATGGCTGACACGCATGAACAACCTGATCCTTGACTGATCCTAAATCCTGCGTGGCAAGGGCGGCGCGAGGATGGATAGGAATCCTTCCTTCCCCTTTCCCTCTTGCTTCCGAGCGGTTGCCCCCACAAGATGACCCGCCTTACACTACTCCCCTTCACACACTCATTCGAAGAAAGGAAAACGAGATGGTGGCAACATATGGATCCGAAAAAGAATGAGATTCAGTAGAGGGTGGTCATGGGCGAGGGCCAGAGAAACAGCGTTGAGATCCCTGACGGGTAAATTCACCGAGTGAGAGGGTCCTCGAATCCCGCCTCCTCCACTCCACCTCCTCCATACAGATCATACAGATGCATACTCGGATGATTGTTGGGCCAAGGAAGGCGAAACCAGGGAGAGAGGATCGCAACAGTAGTGTGAGAACGAGCGAGCGCTCGCGCACGTCGAAGAGCCAAGAGGAAGTGGAAAATAGGGGGGAGAAGGGGGGGGCAAAGGGAGGGGGAGGGGAGGAACCTCCTTTCGGAGCGTGGGGGACGGAGCGGGCTCTCTTTTTCTCCTTTTCTGATCCTTTTTCTTTCACTCTTCTTTTTTGCTAGTCCTTCCTCTTTTTTTCGAGCCCAACCCAACCCCTTGCAGACACCTGGCATTCTCCAGGTGCAGCGAGCGGGTGCAAGTCGCTTCTTTGCTCGCCCGCACGGAAATCTTGTTTCCAAGACCCTCGAGAGGCCGCGGAGCCCCTTGATGAACGGCCACCAAAGCCAAGCGCTCACTCGCCGCTTTCGAAACGAGAGGGAGAAAAAAGAAGGGGAACAAGGAAAGGGAGGAAGGCTTCTGGGTCAGACGAAGCAGAGGTGGCAACCTCGATCCCAACCCACAGACGCGTCTTCTCTCTAGACTCTTCCCGAACCAACACGAGCTGCTCTCCAGTGCAGCGTTACCCTGGAAAAGGGGAACCCACGCGAGCGAGCAGAGAGACACACACGGAACCAGACACCGTTCTGCGAGGTGTGTTTTCAGTGCGTGTATGCCGCAATGGGTGTACGCGTCTGAGGGAACCAGGAGATGGGTCCACCACGGTGGGGAACCCGAACAAGAAAGAACACTCAGGATTCTCTCTCTCACTCTCCCGATCTCTCTCACTCTCTCTCCCTCTCTCAACATACTTGTGCGCCTCAACGGGGGAAACTCACGATCGACCCATCCCACACTCTCGTAGAAGGAAGAAGTGGGCTGGGGCGAGGTAAGGGCACAGGAGAGAATGGATTCGATCTCCCGATGGCCAAAAAAAACCACCATGATGGGTGTTCATCCAATCCTCCCTCCGAGATGCAAAACCCCCCTTGATCCCCAACGGTTTCTTTCTCTTCTTTTATAGTTTTAATCTCTCCTTCCCACTGTACCACTTTACCGCCCAACCCATGCATCAGCAGCATTAACATGAAGCGTAACATGTATGCAGTCAAGCGCCACTCTATGCAACCCATCAGGGCGAAAGGAGACCAAGGCCCTTGCCGTTACCCGATCTCCGACACCCATTCCCCCTTCTTCGTCCGATCCAAAGAGCTTTGCCGCCTTCCCCCTCGATCCAAAGTGTGGTGGTCGATCGATCTGTCTTCCAAACCCCTTGGGGATCGCGATCCAGCCAACCCTTTTCCTTTCCTTCTCTTCCTTCCTGTCTCCCTCCCCCTTTGTTCATTCGACCGGCATCCAACGATCTCGCTTCCCTAGGGCGAAGGGAGGGCCTTCAGGCAAGATGAGTCCTCCAGCTCCCCTTGAACGGGTCCAGCCGAAAGTCTTGGCCGGGACCGAAGCGTTTGAAGCCTTTGAAGAGCTCGAAAGAAATGTCACCGGGAGAAAAAAAGGTTTGCAAATGAATGGAAGAGCAGAAGAGGACGGAGACCGAGAGATGGTTCGGGGTGGGGGGGGGGGGGACCTTTGTCCAGTAGGGATACGGATGAGGCAGGGGTTGAGAGTCGTTCCGTTCGGGTTTCTTTTCCTTCGACTTTCCCTCCCACTTAATCCTCATTCTCACTTGCACAATCCACCCTCTCGAACCCTCCCTTCCCGTCTGGAACACGAACCCTCAATCCTTCAGGTCACCGATTCCCGCCATCCATCGGCGTCAATCTCGAAGCCCAGTCCGTTCCCGATGGTTCTCTAGAACCGGCCAAGCCAACCCGATGGAGGTCATGGGATGGTCTCCATGTTAAAATCTCGTCATGAAAATCACCCCCATCGTCGTTGTGTGAGAAGGAATCCATGAAGAAGTTCTATCGTTGGGATTGTTTCGAACCACTCGTCCTTCTACCTCCTCAACCGTTCCCTTTCATCCGCTGTTTCAATCTATTCATTCTGCTTGTCAGTTGCCATTCCCAGGCGGGACCGACGATTTGTCGTCGGCATCACCCGTCGCTGCTCCCTCTTGTCTCAACAGGGAGGCCTCGTACTCTTCCCTCCTCTTCCTCCTCTCCTCGAGCTTCTGCCTGATGTACTCCTCCTTCCACTTTTCGATCTCCTTCTCGCTCGCCACGATCCCTTTCCGACCTAGCTCGACCCTGGCACGGTTCCTCACCAGGTTCTCCTCCGACCTCTGCTGACCCTCGTAATTCAGCAGGACGGTGTCGGCGCCGACGACGAAGCCGAAGATGGTGGCTGGTGGGGCAGGGAGTGAAGGTGGTGTCAGGTTGGCGGGTGAGGGGGTTGGAAGGGTTGCGAGGAGGGGGAATGGGTGAGAGGGGAAGGATCGTAAAACGATGACAGCGGCATGGAGCTTGGTATTAAACGACTCACCGCCAGATGTCAAGAAACCCTTCAAAGCCAGGGTTTGCCTCCTGTGATGACAAGGACACAGTCAGAGGCGATAGGGGAAGAGGAGGAGAAGGAGGAGAGGGAGGGAGGTTAGGGAAAGAGCATCAGCAGACCCATTCCCCGAAGGTCCGTCCCCGCTCTTCCATCGATACCTCTCAGAGGAGGGGAGGTGGGGATGAAAGGCGGATAGGAAGGGCCTTGTTCCCCTTCCAAGGAAAAGCTTGGAGCCAAGGGGGAGGAGGTGGGTCAAAGTAATAATAATAAAGAAATGGAAAAAAAAAACTCACCTGAAGCCTGGGAACAAATGATGTGCCATGAAGCACGTGCTGGCACCTATGAGCGTCCAAATGGCTGCACCCCTGATGGCCGCATCCTGTCGAGGAAGGTGAGGGAAGAAGGGAAGAGGGAATGGAATGGTTGAGCAATTCAGAAGGGAGAAGGAGAGGCTGGGCCAGGGCAAGGGCAAGACGCTAGGTGAGAAGGGATCGCTGGTTCGTTGGTCGGTTCGTCTCTTATCCAATCTTTCCTTCCTCTTCCTGCTCCCTTGGACGGAGCAGGGTGGTCCCAAGGCGGGCGTGACGACCGACTTTCATCTGACCACCGCTGCTTCGGTCCCGAACCGGATCGTTGGAATTGCGATCGATCGGATGAGAGACGGACGGGGCCTTCCAGGTTTTGGAGAGGTCTCCCATCGGCTTGCCAGCAGGGAGAGCGTTCCCAGCGCGATTCCCCTCGCTGGCTCGACACTCACCCTCTGAAGAGCGTAGGCGGATTCTATTTGATCCTCCCTGTGACGTATCCTCTTCGGAGCCGATCCGAGCTGGGAAGAGTAGGTGGCAGAGGGGAGTGAAGAGGAGGAGGGGGTCGGTTGCCGGTCTTGGTCTTGCGACATTTTCATTTGACCCTACTTTTCTTTCCTGTCAACTCTCTCCCAAGGCTTTCTCCTCGTTTGTGAGGAGAGGCGGGATCCTGAGTCCGCTTTTTGGCCCTATGTCCTTCCTCCTTCTTCTTCTAAGCCTCTATTCCTTCGTCGGGAGCTTCTTCCGTTCCTTCCTCTCTTCCGCTTGCGATCGAGGAGATGTGGGTTGGATATGCGGGTGGGGAGGGGGAAGGATGGACGATGATCTGGAATGAGATGGGAGAGTGATCCAAGGGAGGTAGGCGTATGTGTGTGTGTGTGTGTGTGTTGTCAGGAGGGGGGAGAGTGCAGACAGACCAAGAGAAACGCTCCGAGAAAGGCCAAAGCCAGAGAGGGCTGTTCGAGTGGGGGAGGAGGAACCGAGTGGGCAATTGGGGTGAGAAGAATACAAGGGATGAAGGAATAGTGACCGGCTGAGTGGTGAAGGGTATGGATCGTGATCATCATCCCACCGAACCATCCGAACTCGAATTCAAGAAGAATCAAGAATGAGCAAAGCGTGCAGCATCGAGCGCAGATCTTGGATCGGACGGAGCGGGATCGAGTGGAGGGGGTGCGTGCGACGTTGCCCGATTCGACGCTTAGTCAGCGGCGGGACCAGAAGAATTTCTTTTCCTTTTTCTTTTCCTTTTTTTTTTTTCTCCCTCTCTCCTACTTTTTTTCTCCCCTTGCCTGACCCGAACTGGAGGTCAGCCAGTACAACCGAGAGGGAGGGGGAAAGAGGAGGCGGCTCGGCTTGGATATCATCGTCGAGGCCCATCCCTTCCCCTGTTCCGACTTTATACTGTACCCTCATCCCGTACCCCCTTCATCTACCACGCCGTCATCGTCCTCACCTTTTCCTTCCTTCGCACACCACCCCAAAGCCAGGAGGAGAGAGAAAGAGAGAGAGAGAAAGGAATCGCGCGCTCCAGAACCATCCATCCTCCAACCGGTGAGAGAGGGAGAGACAAAGGCAGAGAAGACATTCCGACATCGACGAGTCCATCCCCTTCCCCGAACAAGCGCAAGGGAGGAAGGAAAGGGAAGAAAGGAAAAGAATCCAGAGGATTCGTTCAAAGAAGAGAAAGTGGAACCATGTCGCCCCCTTCAACCACCGCCCTGGCTGGTGAGTCAAGGCATACATTCTCCAACCCCCACTCCAAACCGTTCTCACCCGTTCCCCTTCCTGTCCCTACTGCCGTCCATCTCGCACAGACACCTTCCGGCTGGTTCGAGCCTTCCTAGAGGAGAACCGAGCCTCACTCTCAGCCGCCGGCAAGTCGCCTTCCGAGCTCATCCCAGCAACCGCTTACGAAAGGTCTTCGCTCAAGGCCGAATCCTCGCTCCTCTCCCAGGCCCTCGTCGACCTCGTAGCCAAGGCCGACTGGACAGAGCTCCTCAAGCAGGTCGACACCGAATCTGGTTCCGAGGCCGACTCCGAGTCCTCGGACAGCGACAGTGACAGTGGCAGTGACAGTGACAGCGATTCCGACTCAGACTCTGACTCTGACAGCGACGGGGAAGACGACCCAGACATTGCCCTCAAGACTCCTCTGCCGGAGAGCGACTCTTCTTCTTCTTCTTCTTCTTCTTCTTCTTCTTCTTCTTCTTCTTCGTCATCGTCGTCGTCGTCGTCCTCCTCGTCCTCCTCATCGGAGTCCGACTCGGACTCAAGCTCCAGTAGCTCGGGTTCGGAGTCCGACTCGGAATCGAACGACTCCCCAGCCGCAGAGACGGAGGAGACCATCCGGTCAAGCGTTTCGTCCGAGGTCGTCAAGGAGGAGGTGAAGGAGGTCGCCAATCCAAAGAAGAGGAAAGCAGAGGTGAGCGGTTACGGATCCTTTCACACACATGCAGCTCGCCCCCTCCCCGACCAACCTCGACGCGAAGAGAATCGATTCCGAGTGTCGCACGACGCCGGGAGAATGCGCTTTCTGATCGTGAATCTTGCCGTTCCCCATTCGCAGTCCTCTTCTTCCGAGTCCGAATCCGACAGCAGCTCCAGCTCCAGCTCGAGTTCTTCCTCCGACTCGGACTCGGACTCGGACTCGGATTCCTCTTCCTCTTCCTCCTCATCCTCCAGCTCCTCCAGCAGCCCTTCTGAATCCGATTCGGACTCGGATTCAGACTCAAGCTCCTCGTCGTCCTCGTCGTCCTCGTCGAGCTCGGATTCTTCCGATTCCGACTCTGATGTCGAGATGAAGGAGGCGAGCGACTCGGAGAAGAAGAAGGAGAAGAAGGAGAAGAAGAGCTCGGAAAAGCCTGCTTCCAAGAAGGCCAAGACAGCGCCTTCAACGCCAGCCGCGACGGCGGTGCCAGAGTGGCAACCCAACCCCATGTACTCCTCGCCCGCGGCGGGCAAGGGGGCAAGGAGCAAGTCGAACACACCCTTCCAGAGGGTCAAATCCGACCAGATCGTCTTCACCGACGAGAGGCTCAAGGACATGAGCTACGATGCAAAGTCCGGAGCGGGAGACTGGGGGGCCAAGGCTTCGGCCGACCTGATCGTCACCAGGGGCAAGGGTTTCACCAAGGAGAAGAACAAGAAGAAGAGGGGAAGCTACAGGGGAGGGGAGATCGACGTCTACGGTTCCCAGTAAGTCCCACCCTCTCCTTCCTCTCCCTCTCTGTTGGATTCGGAAGAGGCTTTTTTTTCCTTCCCCTTCTCCATCTTTTCTTCTTCCATTCTCATTGAAGGCAAGGAGGGGAGTTTGGAGTCGGTTTTCGTCCGACCGTTCTGTTTCGAAGAGCGCAAATGTAGTACCGGGAGGAGAAAGACGAGCCTAACAAATCCCTTCCCCGCCCCTCGCCCCTCTCTCCCAAACCGCAGCTCGATCAAGTTCGAAGAAGATTGAACGGACGTTGAGTGGATTTTGCTCGTCGAAAACGCAGACAGTTTTGGAACGTCAAACGGATTCCCCACGGCCGGCGAGAGGAGGGAAGGGGATCGAGAGAGTCACACAATCGACCAGGAATCACACATCCATGTCTAATAGATGCTTTGCTTTGCTTTTTTCCCTCCTCGCTCTCACTTCCGTTTAGGTGATCGTCTCGCTTTCCGAAAGATTCTGTTTGCTTGACTTGTTTTCTTTTACTTGGGGAAAGTAGTCCCAAAATGGTGGGCGAGGGATGGTAGCGACGACGATTTTCTCTTTTTTTTCTCTTTTTTTTCTCTTTTTTTTTTTTTTTTTTCCTCTCCCCTTTCCCTTCCTTCAAAGCTTACCCAGCCTCGTGGCTCCATCCAGACGAATGTAGGATCCGTTCTGAGGGAGGGAGAGGGGGTAAAGGGGGAAAAGTTCAGCTTGGACAAAAGACGCCACCCAAAGTCGGGGACTTGTGGAGAGGGAGGGAGAGCGACTCACCAACATGCTGTTCTCGATGATGGAGACGACCGCGCTGGCGAACTCTTGAGGGTGACCGAACCTAGCCGGGAACTCGGAGGATCGGAGGATCTTTGCCTTGGCTCTCTCCGGTAGGTTCTCCATCATCGGTGTTCCGAACTGGGAATGAAGGGGGGGGGGGTGGGGGGTGGGGAGAGGCGAGGTTTCAGTCACCCTTGGATTGGAGACGACGTTGGATCGTGACAAAACTTACCAAGGCTGGACAGAGACTTTGGAACGGGGTTCGGTTGGAAGAAGAAGGAGGAACGAGTTTGGCGATGAGGGAGGGAAGAAAATTGCAAAGGTGAAGGGAGGGGAGAACTCACGTCATGACCCTGATGCCGTACCAGGCCAAGTCCCTGTCGAAAGATTTTTATTTTAATTTTTTTTTCGCAAAAGAGCGGAGCGGTTGGGTTAAGAGGTTCAGGTTTGTGTGTCGGGGGATGGTCTTTGATCAGAGAAAATCAGGGGTCCCCCCCCCCCCCAAACCTTGGGCCAACCTCACCCTCCTCCTCTCGATCCGAGGAAAGGAAACCGTGAACGCGATCAAAGGGGAGGGGGGAGGGGGGAAAGAAAGAGGTGGGGATTTGGGATGAAAACTCACCTGGCCATGGGTAGGGTCATTCCTACGACGCCACCTTTGCTACCGGCGTAAGAGGCCTGACCGGCTTGGCCTTCGAGAGCGGCTGCGCTGGCGGTGTTGACAATGACGCCGCGATCCTTGGTGTTGACGTCCGGTTGGGCGATGGGTTTCGGAACGTCCCTCACGATCCTCGCCGCCGTCAACCTCGAAACGTTGAACGTTCCCACCAGCTTGAGCAAGAAAGAATTCGAGGATCGGTGCCAAAAAAAAAAAAAAAACGAATCGTGAAGGGGGGATTGTAAGGAAAGTGG
>KZ819747.1:35739-66083 GCA_003144235.1 Violaceomyces palustris | reverse complement strand
CTTTACCTTCCTCTTCCTCTAATCCCTCTCAAAATCAGGGGGGGGGGGGGGGGGGGGGCTTATGTCACCCCCACCCTCCCCCCACCTTTCCCCCCACCTCCAAATTTTTCCTTCTTCGCAACTTGCATCAAGCTATTTAGCGATTGAACTGAATCTCTCGCTTCAGCTTGTGGTTTCCACCAGGAATGCTCATATTGTGTTAAAGGGTCGCTTTTCCATGAAAAGTCGCACCTACGATACTCAAACGTAGGGTTCGACTTCCGCATTTTTCTTCTATCGTATCGAACGCACATGTGGACTCGGAGTACTGACTAGGTACTGTTTGTACGCTGTACGGCACAGTGGGTAGTGATGGCGAGGACGGTAACAACTGTAAGCCTGACTCTGTTTGAGGCGACTTAATCTTCCCTACCCCCACCCTCCATCACATGTTCTTTTGGTCTCGCCTGACCCCACCCCTTGGCGCCAAGGTAATTTTGAGGTTGTCAGAATCCTTCGATCAGAATGCATGACATGAATCACTCGGTAACCTGACACAAGAACAATCACTTTCGCCCTTCTTTGAGCCTCGGGTGAATCGAAAGAGAGGGTTGGGGGAGGGATAAATGAAAGGAGCAGTAAAGACGATGGTACACAACTCCGTTTCGCGAGATTTTTCGCTTACTGTCTTGCATCTCCGCCAGGTTACCGGTTCTGCAAAAGCGTCAAGGGGAAGGCGAAGAAGGAATTTGAAAGGAAGGGTCTTAAGTTGTGAAAAATTACTGGTACCTTCATCGGAGTCAGCACCAAGCAGCGACAGTCAGAGTTTTTTTTTTTTTGGTGAATTCTGTTTTGTTGTGGCTACTGAAAGCTATGTGCCCCCCACCCCCACCAATAATTAGAGGCTCAAATTCACTGTCTCAGGCTGTTCAACGAACCTTTGCCTGATACGCGAAAATGAACCCGATTCGCAAATCCGATCACCAATTCCACCGCACTTTCCAGGGTCTAGAGCGACTTCGGAGTGGGGGGAGGGGTGTGTGTGGAGAAGAGCCAATGGATCCTCCCCATGATTACTGTTGTTTCGATTTCCTCAGATGCCCTCGTTTCACAAGCCTGTCAAATGGGTCCTTTCCTCCTTTCCTGTTTAAGTGTACTCTGACTACTTGAGATGTGACTTGCGAGTTGTGAATCTGAGGGAGGCTGTTCCCGTGCGAAGCGAGCTACTCCTTCTCCTTCCCGTTTCGACCCACGCGAGAATAAAAGGGACTCACACTCCTGACTGTGCGCAACCATCTCTCCGAACAGTCATCAGTCAAGAGTCAGCCCAAGATCCTGTCAAGATCAATAACTCACAACTCTGTCTCCAGCTTTTTCTTCCCTTCCCCCCTTTTGGATTTGTTTTACTTTCTCGTTTGAAGAATTCGACATCAACGTGACTGTCTTTGTTGAAAACTTCCGAGTCATGATGTTTTTTTGTTGGGTCTTCCTCTTTCTTCTTCTAATTCTAGACCTCCCTTATCACACCTTTAACCTCTCCTGTTCCGTTAACTTCATTTATGACCCCCCCCCCCCCCAGATCCAACTTTTCATCATCCGGGTGCTTGCCCTTTTAATTCATTAACAATGGTTAAAGTCCATACTCTATTCTCACTTTTTCTTCTCCTTATGGCCTGCAGTCTTACCCCTTTGCATCTCGGCACTGACGCCTGCCCTGCCAATAACGCAAGCCCTCACTGACTCCGGTCGCTTCTGCATGAAGTGAGTGTACAGTCATGAGTGTACAGTACTGTACATACTGTATGTAGATACATCTGCACATACTTTACAGTACATACATACAGAAGTGTCGAGACAGCTTTGCTGGTTTCACTCTGAAACCAAAGAAGTCCATACCTCAACACAATCTCCCTACGAATAGAAGTCTAAGACATGAGTGTTGTACACCTTTCCGACAATGAGCAATCCCGGACCGTGAAAGTAAACAAGGTGAGTGGGTAGAGTCAAGAGTCTAATCCACTGGGCAAGGCGAGATAAAAAAAAAAGCAGGAAAGGGTAGGCAAATTACGGCGAATCACCTTTTAATTTAACGACCCCCAACCCTCCTGAAGGTCAAACACCGAATATAATCAGTCACATTTATCATTCAGAGTTAATGTTGAGATCCTCTTCCACAAAAGTCGCTCTGGCTCCTTGCTATTCACCCACCCAACCTCAACACCTACAGACTCACTCACACTTACTTTCTCCCTCACAAACATACACACATACCCCCGCACTGAGGCCCACCTTGCCTCTCTTTCCGCCGCCCTCCCCGTCTCCGAATGGTCGTGGCAGTTTCAGCAACCATGGGGTGGAAACGGGACCAATCTGGATCTTTGCAAAGCTCGGGTTGAGAAGCAGACTGGCGCAAAACTTGAATACATGAAGCAAGGCTGTTCTATGAGTGGGTAGCCCTTCTCTCATGGACGGGGGAACCCACTCAAGCCTCCTTGCTCTGCACTCTTCTTTCCCACCCTGACTGCCTTCATTTCCGAGTATCAATTCCCGCTTGCTCCAGGCGCGTTTCCCCTCGACCCTCGATGCAAGATCACAAGAACAGCAAAGGCATGTACGTCCGTATGCATCATCATTAATAATGACTTCATACTTAAAAAATCCCTGTGTGCCGGGTGCGAGTGTCGCGATCGATTTACAGAAATATAATTTGAGTCAAGATTGTATTTGTGTGCTTGTTCCTACGCGTGAGACACAAAAGCACACAAGCCACCTAGACCTAACAAGCATGCACTCACCCAAAAGCACACCGATCCACAACTTGACTCGCCATGTCATGATCAAGGACGCATGGACACAGGGTGTACGTACAGTATGTATCTGAACGTACGTACATCATGTACGTACATCATGTAACGTATGTAGCTCTACATACTGTATACATGTACACAACATAGAATCGTTAGTGTGTTGAATATGTCTCTTAATGTGAGGTCTTTCAGCGAGGCAGGTGTTGGACTCTTTTTTTGTTCTGTTCCGAATTTTCGACTCACTGTGTAATCACCAATTAAAATAGGGATCTTAACTCGTGACTGCTGAAAGTCGCTCGCACTAAATCTCAATGTACTGTACATGTAGTAGAAGGTGAGTGTGTAATCGTGAATGTCAATGTATGTAAATACGTGTTGTTCGTGCGCAGGGTAATTACTCACAATCCTCTCTCCAGCCCCTGTTCCCCCTCTCCCTCAATCTCTTTCACGTACAGCACCCAAGTCAGAACTCACATTAAAAGCCCTGACTGGGACTGACCGTGCCTGTTCACATATCATACGCTTCAAGGCACGCCTTCTTTGGCCTGCAACCATTAAGATTGATAAATTCAGATAGATCCTGATTCATTCCCACAATCATCAATCTCATTCTTCCTAACCGTCTTCGAATCCAAGTATCGCTACCTTATGAGGCCCAAAAAGAAAGCATGTTAGCTTATCACAAATGGGCTTGCATGAGCGTACTCTATATGCTCTACATACTACTGTACAGTCTGAGTACTGTACTGAACAGTCTGTACTGTACCTTCAGAGCGGGTGGATCTCTTCTCTTGAGCGCGGGCGTGCAGAAGCCGAGCTCTGGAGGGGGCGATCATGCTCGGCAAGTCTTGATTCACAAGATCCAAGGGGGGAACAAGGTCAAACCCAGTCCGCTTTGCTGCTGAGAAAAACCCCGTCTCCTGTAATTCCAGGTCAGACATACAGATACTTCCAACTCGACTGCTCAAAGTTTCCCTCCTTCCCTCATTCCCTTCAACCCACCGCACCGGAACTGGAGGAGGTTTCCCAACCAGCCCAGCTCCTATAGGTCGTCTGAACCTCAGATTCACTTGGACACCAAGGGGATCCCGGATCCTACCTCCATGCTTCCCCCTAGTCCCCCCTTGGACCGCGAACTGCATCCTGTTCCTCCCTTGATTGAAAGCAATCGACCTCCGTCCACTCATCGGCTTCCCTTCTTCTCTGACTTGATCCTTGGTCTTATTTCTTACACGATCAAATACAGAACAATTTGTCTGTCGAGACAAACCTCACACAGCAATCGATCAGCAGCTACCCATCAACTCCTCCCCCTCCCCCCGAGATCTCTGTTCTTTCTTTTGGGGCAATCCCTCATCCATCATCTACTCTGCTATCCGAACTCCCGGAACAAGATCCCCTCCTTCTTTCCCATCTTCCCCCTCCCCGGTTTCCACTTTGCCTCTCTGCCTCGCTCTGGAGCTCACATTCGATCCCCCCCTCCCACCCCCACCCATTAAATCTCTTCTTCAGCCTCTTTTTCTTTTTTATCTTTCTTCCTTTCTTTTCCCTACGTCCCCCCCTTCCCTTCCTTCCCTCCCACTTTGTCTACCACTTCTCTCATTTATTCCCCTCTTCACCTCACCTTTTGGATCGCAAGGCCAAGATTCTTGTCGCCTAAACTTCATCCCTAGGAACCGCTCTACCATCATCCTCAACCTACCATATCCTCCTTGTCGCATGCAACTAATGTTGTAACGTCGACCTTTGCCATCGGCATTTTGTAGCAATCCTTGGCAGTGCCTCCATCACCGCGATCACCACTTCCCATCTAGGGCACAAAAGCACCAGGAAATAAGTGGCCTGCTAAGGTGGAACACGTTCTTCAAGCTCCTGCATGCTTTACATAAGTTTCCATCAAGCTCTCGGACACGGATTAGCGCACATAGAATTGCAAGAACTTCGCAGGTAAAGCATCCCAAGTTTGACTGGGGCCGAAAGTGACGGAAAGGAAAGGGTAGAGGCAAGAGGCGAAACATTTCACCACCGATTGCTCACCCATTGAAGGTGTGATTGAAGTCTAGAAAAGTCCTTACCGAACTATTCAGGATAAGGTCACAACCTTACGGACCATCACCTAAAAGTAAGTTTAACGAATCCCCCCTCAGTTGGCTCATGAAACCACAGCAAAAGGACATGATTTTCTTGAAGGAAGATTTAGAGGTTTTTCCGCTCTGCGCCTTTTCGTAAAGCAAAGCGGCTCTTCCGGCCATCCTTCTGTTTCAGGGACGCTCGTTGCTGTCGTCCTCCTTGGTGGATCTATGCTCGTCCGTCATGTGACGGTAGCTTCGTCCGTCTGCCTCTGGGATCGTTGGTGGCTTTTGAGCGCTTAGACATGAGGCAAAAGAGCCTTGCTGGGAGATTCCCGGCTGAGCCGGTCGAGGCGAATTGAGCCTCTCTGAGGTTGGTGGAGAAGTCACAATTGGTGATTTGGGGATAGGTGCTGGCTGGCTGAGTGGCGGTGAGGATTGGGCGGTGGCTTCAAACCTAAGATTGCCGCGGTCACAGCAAGCTTGACAGGTAGCGGACCCGAGTACCACCGAGTCAACACCATAACCACACCATGGATCACCACATGGGATCCCTCATTAATGTTCAGCGGAATCAGGCGTCGATTGGCAAGTTGTAACCCTCGCCTAGCCTCCTTTTTTCTCAATCAAAAGCCAGGCATAGTGCCGGGCCGATCTCGCGTCACACCATGTTGCCGGCTTCCTCGCACGCTCCTCGACCTGCCTTAGCTCCACCGACTTCTCCCAAAAAGCTTCCCACCCTTCTTCAAGGGCCCTCCCCTTGTCGCCTTGCAGGCTTTCAGTCCTTGCTGGCTACTCACCCAGCCTAGCCTGTCTTGCACTTGATCGACCTCGCCCAGGACTAGATTCTCTGCTCTCTTGCCCATACGTGTTCTCCTGTCAAGATTGGCTTACAAGTCTCACCTTTGACCACATTGATTCAACTTTCCCGGCAGGTCTTTTCCCATCTACTTGTTGCTCATCTACCTCAAACTTTTCTCGCTAGTCGAAATCAGTTCACATGGAATTAGACCAGGGTCAAAGTTGGTGAATGTCTTTATCGGCCCTTGTTAACATTGTGGATCAGCAACAGACCTGGAAGTGACCCTCCTTCAGTCCCACTAAGGTCCGGACCCGCTCCAAAAGGTAAAAAGTCCACAAGGAAAGGAAACACCCTTTGGGCACTCCGATTTTCGAGCCCAACTCTCACCTAGCTTCTCGACAGAAGGAGCACCATTGGTTTTCGGTCGGACCCCCAACCTTTTTTCAAGTCGGCAATTTGCGATCTTGAGGCAAGGTCTGTGTTCAATCCAAGCTGAGCCTGTTGCCCTCGAGACAAAAAACCTCTTCCAACCAACTACTGGAACAGTCTGATACAAAGTACCTGAAGTTCCGGCGAGAGGGAAGGCTTTTTCGGCACTTCCTCGTCTCAACCCGCTGGTATTGCCTGCTCTGGGGATGGACCCAAGTCCGGAAGGCGAAAAAGAGCCGCCAGGTCAGATCAAAGGTGCAGCTGCTGGCTCTAACGCTGCTGGAGGGTCCAGACAGAAGCTTCCTCCTATTTCTTCCCTAACTCAGCTTGACGATACAAGTGATCACCTCAGAGGTGCAGCGGCATCCAGCTCCCTCCCTCAACGCGACCACGATCGAAAACGGCCCTCGATAGACTCAAGTGGTCCATCACCGAACACACTCTTCTCGCGGCCTCATTCAAGGTCAGATCCAGAAAGTTTCACCACCGTTGACAAAAGCGGCAGAAAGGAATCAGCTCTTCCAGGCAACTACGGAATCACAGGTTCAGAAATTCAAGCTCAAAACCCTCGTGCTCAAACGACGCTCAGATCGACCAGAGGCGACGACGGAAAGGCCAACATGATGATCACCAGCAGACCGCAGGTTGTTGCCAACCGACCTCCGGATATGCACCGCGAGCGTTCGGCGGGTGGGAAGAGAAGTGATCAGGCAGGCGCCAAAAGGGAGGAAGATTTCCATCGAATCTCTAATACACCTCAGCGAGAACATGCTGGTGATAGCTTTGCGACCTCTCGTCCCAGCCTAAAGACAGGCTACAGCTCCACTTCTTCGGGTTTTCCCAGTCATCAGCGCGGTGCGTCTCCACCGAAAAACCCAAGGAACTGGTCAAGGGAAGGCTCGCCGCAGCGAGGTGAGGTCTCTTCGCCTCGTGTGCCACCCTTTCGACCTCTCTCGGCAAATGCTCAGGTCCATAGGCCCGGACGAGAACCGATCAGCGGGCCAAGTTGGACTGGCTCTGGCGAAGCTAGCCCTGTCTCAAGGCCAGGTAGCTCCGGCTCGTATCCAGATGGTCTCCATGGCTCTTCCCCATGGCAGCAGGGTCCGACTGCCCCTATTGGGTCTACTTCAAGGCAAGGAGAAGCTCAAGGCGAGAAGGAGAAAAGTTCGTCGGGACTGCCTAGGGAGGCTGGATGGAGTCATGCTACCCCTATTGGGCCAAGGACAGACTGGTTTCCAGGCCCGCTGCCCCCCGGCCCTAGATACGCCGAGAGCTTTTGGCCGGATTCAAGAAACACAGATCGGACAATAGAGGGATTTCCCGGTGAAGCTCGTGGCCGGATCAGGAGGGGAACTGTCAGTGGGCCGCTATCCGAGGTAGAACGGGTCGGACCAGAAGGACCGAGACGTTCCCCGCCCAGCCCTTATGAAATGCAGCCATTCGGTGCCGGCAGTGCCTCCATCGTGTATCCACCTGGGAAGGGGGGGCAGCTAGGAGGGCCAGGAACAAGGCCTGTCTCAGTCGGTGGCATGATGTCCAGTTCCGGTTCAAGTGTGATTTCCTCTGGTCCTGCGACAACCACCACTGCAACGTCAACGGCTTCGTCGAGCGGGCCCAGCGCTAATCGTCGTGTGGCCCATCTTCTCTCTGAACAACGTGAGTAGCCGAGGAAGTTTGGTCTTATTCCTGCACTGATGGATAGGATTGTCAGCGCGGGGAGCAACGAGATGGGTTAGGCTGCCCGGCAGGAGGGAAAGTGATCAGAACCTCCAAGTGCAACAGACAGCTCAAGCTGATTTGTCTCCATTCAGAGACGACATTTAGTCGGCTGAGCGGGAAGAGACGGCTCTTTCACTTATCAACGCGTGCTCAATCGATGTATGGGGTAAATCGATGACCATCCGCATTATTACTCCTGGTTGACGCTTTCCTTGCTCCTCATAACACTTCTTAGGGAGGCGTGAGTCGATCAATTCTGGATTCGAAGACCTCAGGCAATCGCTCCCAGCCTGTCGCGATGGCCAAGACAGCAAGGCAACAGTGTTGAGGAGGGCGGTAGAGGTGAGCTTTGACCATAAGAGGAGTACTGGGGCTTTCTTCACCCTTGTGCCACCAAAAACTAACTCTTTAAGAGCCTTTTCCCGTCAATTGACAAATCCCAGTACATTCACGAACTCGAGTCGATCATTTCTCGAGAGCATCGATTGAAAGCAGAAGGTATCGAACGTGGTTTTCCTGTGCGTGGTCCGCCGGCCGTCGATCCGCGTGTTGACCCACGTGAACTTCCAAGTTTGGCGAGCAGGGCCGGGCCCCCTGGCGCTACTGGGACTGAGCCGGGGGGTCCGTATGGGCCCAATGATCAAATGTCGCAGGACCGAAGCGCGACTGCTAGGGCAAAGGACTTCAACATGCGAGGGGCTGGGACAATGGTGGATCCAGCATGGGGACTGCCCCCTTTCGGCCCTGGTGGGCCGAATGTGAAGAGGGAGTCCGATGAAATAGATCAGTACACCTCTCTCAGAGGACCACCGCCACCCCATCCATCTCGATATGAGGAGAGGTACCCTTGGGCGGCGGCGAGCAAGACCCACCACAGACCGGGCTTCGACGAAAGGTGGCCGGAAAATCGAGATGAATGGAGGGAGAAAACGGAAGCGGAGGAAAGGCCGAGGAAACGCTCAAGATCCTTCTCAAACGAACAGCGCGTGGGGAGAATGATGTCAAATGAGGAGTATGCCTTTCGGGAGCAGGAAGGAATTGCCTCTGACCGACGAAATTCTGGCCAAGAAGGCTATCTTTCCCACAGGGCCGGTTGGTCGTCGTCAGACCCCGCAAGGTCACCTCGCCCGAAATCTTCCTACTTCGAACGGCCAGGAGCTGGTTCTATCCACCAAGGTTTTCAGCAGCGACACTATGCGCAAGAAGCCGAAGGCCCCCCCTTCAACACCCAGAGCCCACATGGAGAGTCGAATTACTCGCGCGATCTTCACAAGTCCTTGAGAAAGGAGAGAGGAAGCGATCGCGGTGCTGCAGGCGAGCCGTCCGGCAGCGGCGGTTCTGCTTACTATCCTAGATGGGAAAGTACCGGTCGCAAAGGCGGCCCTTTGCCCTGAGTTGAGACGGGAATTGGACTGAGAATCGCCTACTTTGTGCAAGGTTTCCAGGAGTCAAGAAGACCTCCTCACTCACTCACTCTGCTTGTTATTCAAGACAAAAACGGTCCGGTGCTCTCGGCACCAGTCATCGAAATCGAGATGCTCGATTCCACGATCAACTGAAGCACGAAAGGAACGTTCATCACTGATGTTCCAGAAAATAAAAAATAAAAAAGGAAAAAGATCTGAACGAAGTTCTCAACTCAAGTTGGCCAGCCACCGATTGGGACGCTGCACTAAATTTGGGCGCCCTAGGCGTTGAACAGGTCAAATTAAATCACGGACCTTACTCTTCCACGCTTGCCTTGCCCAACAACTTGAACCTTGCCCTTGAAACGCTGCCTCCATGGCTTTAATGCCCACGACCAAACAACCATGCTTTCGAATCGTAATCCTTCTAATTCTTCCAACTCCGTTGAGCCTTCCCATCTCTCCTCCCTTCCCCCGCACCCCCTCTTTCTCCGCTACCTAGCATCCACCTCCCTCTCTTTGTTCACCTCTAAGCAAGTGGGAAGTCACTCCTCTTTTGACCGGCAGCAACAGCATTCAAGGGACCGCCACACGGCGGAGAGGGATAAGTGGGAGGGAAGGGGATGCAGTCAGTTACCCATCATCGATCATTTAAAGAGCAAATAAACCCAAATGTATTTAGTTCCAATTCAAGCGCACGGCAATCGCTGGGTGGCCCGACATCATCACGAATCCTTCTAATAATTGCATCGATAAAGCCGCGCGCACGGCTATCGTAACTGTCGCTGCCTGTCCCGCCTTGCGACCCATCGGATAAAAAGCTAGAAGATGATGGTTGTTGAGCATGACGACCCAAATGCTTCAAGATCTCGGCTTAGACGGTGGTAACAAAGGAACGGCTGAGGCGACTGCTCATTTCCACGAATGCGATCACTTTCTCACCTTCCTTTGTCCTTGGGAGATGATTCTTGCAGATGTTTGACTTGGGTCATGAAAACGCACACCAGAGTGAGCAAGAGACGTCTACACTGCTTGCATGCGCTCGGGCCTCCTAGTTGATTCCAACCCCGAAAAGTGGGTCATGAAAATCAGGACCTTGGCCGAGTCCGTTAGTGTGCTTTTCGACCAAGCCCTCTCTCGCCATCGACGTCTCCTCAGTACTTCCCCATCAAACATCATCAGCCACTCGTTGCAGGAAAAAAAAAAGATAATCGGGAAGCGGTATCAGAAAATAGAGAGGCATCGCCTCGCGTAGTGAGAACGGGCAGCTTGTCAACGCTTGGGCACTTATCCTCCTTGCTACCCTTGACCCCTTCCCTAAGGTTGTCCATCGACCCGCGACCACACATACCCACACAATCGCACAAGCCTAATCCGCCATGAGAGCCTCACACCTCCTTCCCCTCGTCGCATGCTTCCTCGCTTCGGCGGCCGTCAAAGCACTTCAGGATCAAGCGCAGCACCACTTCTCACCACCCTCCACATTCAAGAATGATGACTGGCCGCAACTTTCGCCATTCATCCCTCACGCTTCCCGGCCGCCTCCCCAACAAAGACCAAAGGTGTGGAAAGTGGCCATCATCGGCGCTGGTCCTTCAGGGACTAGCGCGGCATACTTTCTGCACCAGGCGCAGAAGATCCTCGACTCCGAGCATCGTCTTGGCGACCCCGAGCAGATCATCGACATCACTGTGTTCGAGAAGGAGACAAGGATAGGTGGAAGGACCACTGTGGTCCACCCTTACGATGACCAGAGGTTCAGACCCGTCGAGGTGGGTGCATCCATTTTTGCGGCGGTGAACTACAACCTTCTAAGGGCTGTCAAGAAGTTCAAACTCGAAACCACCTCGCCAGACCTTCAGGGAAGCACGGGCATCTGGGACGGCCAGCAATTCCTCTTTGAAGGTGACACCTCGAGCTGGTGGAGCAGCGCCAAAATGCTCTGGAGATACGGCTACAGTCCCGTGAGCACTCAGAATCTCGTCAAAAAGGCCTTGAAGTCGTTCGTGGCTCTTTACAGTCCCAAGTTCCTTCACAGCCCATCGGGTCAGGCCAACAGGACTGTCTCTGGCTTCCCGTGGGAGACGATTGAGGAAATGTCGCAGGCCGTCAACACATCCTCTCTCACCCCCGTCACAGCCATGGACTACTATTACGAGAACAGCGTCTCAAAGCTCTTCATTGAAGAGATGATAGAAGCCGCGACCAGGGTTAATTACGCCCAGAACACGGACGAGATCCACGCTTTCGGCGGCCTCGTCAGCCTGGCTTCCAGCGGAGCGAGGGCAGTCGTCGGAGGAAACTATCAGATCTTTGAAAGGATGTTGGCCGAGAGCGGGGCTAGGGTCAGGATGGGAGAGCAAGGCGATGTCACCGGCCTGTTGAAGTTCGACAGCATCCGTGGAGCCATCGAGGCCGGTAAAATCACCGAGGGGGAGGCTTCTGACAACGGATGGTATGGAGGCGGTAAGGATGAGGCCAAGTGGTGGCTAGGAACCAAGTCTGGCTTCGGGGACGTGTACGATGTGGTGCTGATCGCCACACCATGGCACAATGCTGGCATCACGCTCCTGAACACGGACAAGAGAATCGCCTCACCTCCTTACGCCAGGGTGTGCGTCACCTTGTTCTCAACCACGGCCAAGAGCGCGAGGCCCGACTACTTTGGCAGGGGAAAGAATGACGACGTACCCACAACCATCCTGACCAGCTACGAGAGCGTGCGGAGGGCCATCAAGGGCAAGGGACCTGTCGATCCCAGTAAGGGTGACAAGGAGGATGGTGACAAGAAGGAGGACGGTGACGAGGAGGTGAAGGGTGGGAGGGTCTCAGAACAGGTAGGAGAAGAAGATCTCTCGCAGGCATTCAAGTCAGTGAGGTCACCCAGGTTGGATTTCAACTCGATCAACTTCATCGCTCCACTCTCCTACGCGAACGGAACGCTAGTCGAGGACGCCGACGGGCAGCAGGGAAACGAAAAGGACCCCAGGATGAGGAAGCAGAAGATCGTGAAAATCTTCAGTCCCCAGCCCATCGATGACGAAAAGCTGCACGAGATCTTCGACGAGGAATCGATCGGTTGGGTGTACAGGAAAGAGTGGGACGCCTACCCTCTGCTTACGCCCACCGAGAGCTTCCAGGGAATCAGAGTGGACGAGAACCTCTACTTTGTGGACGCGATGGAGAAGTTCATATCGACCATGGAAACCAGTACCGTTTCAGCCAGAAACACGGTGGGATTGATCCTAAAGGATTGGTTCGGCGACGACTTTGTCAACGGTGGTGACGACTGCCCTTGGGATGGAAAGGAGAAAGGTCAAGCCAACCCGCAAGTGAACGAGGGAGAGGAAGAAGACATCGGAAATGATAATGAGGGCTGGGACTCTTGGGGTTGTAAGAGTGGCTGACTGGAGCCGCTTCCCTTGAAACAGGCTGTGACCCACCAACTCCCCTTTTCCTCATTCCATTTCCTCATTCTGTCCAGTATCGTGCTTCTTCGATTCCCAATTCACCCCAACATATTCCCCGCGCCGACCTGAGACTCCAAGGCCACTGCCCTTGATACCGTGAATCCAATCCAATCCGCTCTTTGTACGTAATTAAGCCATGATCATGCTGGAAACCATTCTTTCCATCTTCCTCCCTTCCGAATCTCTTCCACTTGATTGGTCCGCATCTTCACGATCTCTGAGGGCAACGTGAGACGAATTTGTATCTCGACCTCGGAGGGCAGGTGCATGCAAAGAAGATGAGGGGGAAAGATGGGTAAAAGGAAGCGTTTGGATGAATCATTCATTCTTGTCCACAGAAGTAAGATTATTCAACGTCTGGGCATCACTTTGTTAAAGCGATGGGGGATCGAGGGGGCCTATTCGTGGATACCAAGAAGCGTATGAACAGACCAGCCAGTCAGAGGATACCGATCGACCATCTCTTACCCTTCCAGAAGAAAGCCCCCCCCTCGTCGCAGTCATTGGGATCCAGCTCCAGACTTTTGGAAAAATGCGATATGAGGACTTGGGAAGAGATGAGACTGTATTCTCCTAGCCTCTTCCTGGATTCCTGTTCGGACTTTTTGGGCAAGGTGGGTGAGGGATGGTAGACGTAGCCCGTTTCTCTTCAATCCATACATTTAATTTCATTTCAATTTTTTAGAAAAAAAAAAAAAGAGACAGAGAGAGAGAAGTAGGGAGGGAAGGAAAAGGGTGAACAGACGAAATCGACTTGAGCAGGTCCAGATGGTGGCGGTCGGCGAGGAAGGGTGAGTGCGAGACACTCACAAATCTACTTTGAGTGAGTCGGGCATGAAGGTCTGGAAAAGGTCACCTGCCCATCGGAGCTGATTATTCTTTTCGTCAAGCTCCCTGTAGACGATCGGCGTGTCCTCGGATCGGATGTAGTTCAACTCCTTGCCGCAGGGGCTCTGCCATAGGTAGCCTTGGCTCAAAGCGTACTCGTCAGCCTGGCGAATCGTGAGGCCGGCCAAAAGGTCCCAGTTCTCTGGCACCGTTCCAATGGAAGATGAGATGAGGGACAGATCTCGGCGGCCCTCATACTTGGAATGCGAGCCCGCCTTGAAATGGGAGGAGTTTAGGGAGGGAAGAAGAGGATTGGGCCTCAACCTGGTGAAGAAGAAGTTTAGGAAATCCTTGTCCTTAAAGCCTGTGATTTAAAAACATTTTCGTCCAATGAGAATGCCTGAACAATGGTGTGAGTCCAATCATAGAATCTGAGGAAGATTCCAAATCGACTTTGGAGGAAGTCTGATCCCTTACTTACATGATGTCAGGTTCTTCGGGACAGTGTCATGGAGGAAGAGCTTTCCTCGACCAAGTTTAGGTCATACGAGATCAAACCATCTACTATCAGTGATGAAGACGCAAAAACTCATGGCTCAGGAAGCTTTGTGATGATGATACGGATGCTCACCTGACCATGAACGTCTACAAAGTACTTGTATGCTCGAATCGAAGGCTGTTTTCCACTACTGCCACTGTTTGATCCACAAGCACCATCTCCCTTTTCACCCTTCCGACCGATCTTGACTGATGCGTCTGAGGATAGAGTTGAATATGATTGGGATCTTGAACTGCTCGGATCAGATCGCGAAGGTTGCCTCGATCTGAAGGAAAGGAACGACCACGAATCAACTTGATGACCGCTTGGGCCAGACCATCCTCCAGCTCTCTGCCCCCGGACGATCCTTGAAATTGAGACGCTTGATGTGTGCCGAGGGTTGATCGTGGAATAAATCCCAGGGATCAGTGATGGTAAAGAGTTGGGAGACATTCTTTCTCTGTCCTCTTTGAGCCTCCCAGGTTGGAGAAAGAGGTAAGGAAAGAAAAAAAAGGAAAAAAAAAAAAAAAAAAAAAGGAAGGTGAAGGACAGAGGATGAAAGGGAGGAAGCGGGTGTGAGTGGAAGAGTTGCGGGGTCAAGTTCAACCTCCACATCTTTGAAAAGTGATATTGCGTCTGTGAGCTGCCAGATCGCCGATCGTATCGATCTTAAAAAATAAATCGGGAAGCCTACATCGCGTGATCGGAAACCCTTTTTCTTCCTTTCGCTCTTGGGGTTTCTTCTCACACCTCTCCATCCACCATTTTCGTCTAGGACTACATTCCCATATTCGAAAGCAGATCACCTCAAACTCTTCCACAAGCAAACGAACCACTCCCTCCCTACTGTAAGACCCGAACACCTAAAAAAATCACCACAGGCAACAGAAGAAACGGCGATTAAGGCAGCTCTTGACTCTGATTTCATATCCATCATCCAAAACCCGGCTTCAGGCATCCAAACCAACTCTTGACCTCAAATCTCTTCAATCAGGAACTGGAGTTTAGTCGGGAAAGAAGGGAGAAGCGAAAAGTGGAAGAGAGGAAGAACAGATTCAACAGAAGATAAAAGGTTTTCATCGGACGGAAGTGCCCAAGTAAGAGAAAAGGGGCAAAGGGAAAGATGCCACTCCACGCCGAACTCTGCGTTAGCCTCCAAAATGCCGCCAAGGCCAGGTTACGGTCCGTCTCGGTCCCTTCCACCAAGGACAACCTCTCCATCGCTTCGATCCTGCTTCAGCACGGTTTCATCCACAACGTAACCAAGGGGACCATCCAAGGCCCTTCACCTCAAGAGTTCCAGAGGTCCAACCTCGCTTCGAGGAGGCTCTGGATTGACCTCAAGTACAGACCGGACGACAGACCCGTCTTGGAGAGCATGAGCCTTGTCTCGAAACCCTCGAGAAAGTTGGTTATGGACGACCAGGAGCTACTCAGGTTCTCGACCGGCAGGAGAGCGAAATTCGTAAAGCCTTTGGAAATGGGCGAGATCGGGATCGTAGATTGTGGCAAGATGGGTTGGTGGGAGGTGAGGGATGCCATCAAGAGAAGGTTGAGCGGTGAGGTGGTTGCTAGAGTTTCATGAAATGAGAGCGATGTCTCCGATCAGGTCTTCAGATTTTCTATCATTTCGCATCACTCTTTTTCATTTTCCCCCTTCCCGCTCACCCTGTCTCTCTGCCCCTCTTCTCAGTTCGTCGGTACATTCTTTTCATCCATTCTCTTCGTACATATGCGCAAAACGAAAGACCGTACTTTACTGTACGTACTGTATGTAGATACATGCATATATCACAACCTCCCTACCTTTCCCACCCATCCAATTCATGGAATGGATGAAGGATTGAATACTCGCCCTCTGATGCCGAGTCCTGAAGCACTTTTTCTATTGGGGAATTAATCTGGCACAAGGCTGGAAATCCGGGAGGGAGGCCTGACGTTGGCAGCATGCGAGAATGACGTTCGAGAGCAAGCAGCAGCAACCCTGCCCGAACGGGGATCCGATGGAGATCTGAATACGGAGGGGATGCCGGGTCTCAAAAAGACTTGAGTACATGCACTTTCGATTCCTACTCCCATTCCATGGGACCTTTGACGAAGAAAGTCTACCTCGAATATTGGCCGTGGAGTTCAACCGTCCAAAACTTTGACACCGGCGTCAAAGGTGCCGAGGAAGACGGCGCCACCAAAACCGATCCAAAGCGTCCTTGGAACGAAGCCAGAGAAGAGCGCCTTGGCTCCTTCGTTCTTGGCGATGTGCCTCAATGTTGGAAGGATCTTGGTGTTGACACCCGGGGGCAACTCTTTCCCTTTCACGTCGAGGTCGACCCCGCCGCGGCCGGTTGTAGCAGGTTGGTTCTTCTGGAAGGAAGGAGAGGTCAGGGGTTTGAGCGAGAAGAGGATGAGAAAGAGTCACCTCGACGTAAAAAGACATCTTTGGCCAAACTCACCCTGTGCAACATTATTCTAGTCTTTACGACGTCCAAAGGAGTGGTTAGACCAGCCGCAATGGCACCCGCCACGCTACCGGCCAGACCGGCTTGCCAAGTCGGTAGTTCCCTTACCAGTTGCGCCTGGCTTTTTCCTTCCTTAGAGACCTTGTCGTTGCCGAACAGGCTGGATCTCGACATTTGCAATTTCAGGTTCTCGTATAGTGGAAATTGGATGCAGGTGAATGGAATCTCTCTACCGACAGTTCCTGCAAATCCCCTATAGTACCCCCTGATCCCACTCTCCTTAAAGACGGTCCTGAAGGCTTGGAAGGTCGTTGTCTTGCTACCGTACGTCGAAGTCTGCTGTCTGCTCTTGACAACTTCGGTCGGGACTCT
The DNA here is from genome assembly GCA_003144235.1 of Violaceomyces palustris. NCBI lineage: Eukaryota > Fungi > Basidiomycota > Ustilaginomycetes > Violaceomycetales > Violaceomycetaceae > Violaceomyces > Violaceomyces palustris. The sequence goes on along the minus strand of KZ819747.1, from coordinate 49,208 downwards.
GATCATACAAGCAGCCACCTCTGCGATCGAGGCTGAGACCATGTGCAAACCCGGAGGGCCGAAGCTGCCGCTCTCTCCAAAAATATCGGGTAGCTCTTTGGAAATCTTGGACTTCATCCTCTCATAAGTAACGAAAAAGATGGAGGCGCCTGGCGCCGATCCCAACGCCGTCGATCCGATACCTCTGTACACGCCTTTGAAACCTCCTGCTGCGAGGAAGCCTTGAGAAGATTGTAGTCTAGTCTTTATCGTATCGATAGGGTAGAAGAGGACGTCCACTGTGAAGCCGGACAAGGCTCCAGCCATCAGCGCGCTGCTGAACTTCGGTCCTGAAGAATCCTTCTTCGACCTTGTTTCGATCGCGCTCCCAGCTTCGCTATCCTCTTCCGATACGGAACGGATAAAGAAAGCGGGGGAACCTCCATCCTTTTCTTGCTGAGGTTGAGACTTCGAAATTCCAAGCGTCGAAGACGCAGATTTAGTCGGTCCTCCATGATCTGAACCCACGTTTTGGAGAGCGACGGAAGCCGCCGACAAAAGAGGGTTGGTCTTGACAGTCGTATCTGGCTTCAATAGTATAGCTTTGCCGCCGACACTCTTGGATAGATCACTCAGGAGTTGGATGGGGTCCCCCTTGCTGTCTCTACGAGCTCTCAGACTTCCAACCGAGCTCTTGCTCTTAAGCGATCGTGGGCTCGTCGATGCCAAAGCTGCCGAACCTTCATTGGTGATTTTGGGAGTCGACACCTTTCCTTTCCTCTGGAGAGATTGGCTATTTTCGTTGCCATTCCGATCAGTAACTGGGATCGGCAATCCACTTTGCGAGGCTGACCTGTCTGGCGATTCCTGGATGGTGGACCATCCGACTGCCGCACTTCTGGAAGATGGCATCGGGATAGAAGATTTTCCGGAGGATGCGGACATCCTTCTTGTCCTCTGCGATTGTGTCGGACCGAGGGATGTAGACCCAGAGGAAGAAAGGACCGAAGCGGCCTTCGACGAGGTAACATTGATGTCGCTTAGGGATGGCGAGCTGTACATGCTAGTAACTCTTGGTCTTAGCATACCACCGCTCGGCGTTCTCCTCTGCTGCGGTCTCGATGATGAAGCGGAGGTTGAAATGTGCCTTGTTCCAGACTCCGGAGCGAGACTTGACAATGTCCTTGACCTACTGAGAGCCTGACTTAGCAAGGTTGAGGCATCAGGCAAAGGCTCTGAGGCGTCTGTCGAGGCAGAAGCGGAGGCGAGGTTGTGAGACGTAGCAAAGGTTGGCAATCCAAATTTGAGCATCTCAGCCTCCTCGTTGCTCGAGGGTGGAAACATAAGGGAGGGAGAGACAGAAATGACGCTCGAAGGTCGACGAGGTCTCCCGAAGTTGATGCTGCTCGTGCTTTTGATGCTAGATGTTGGGGATGGAGGTTGATCTAGAGATTGGAAGTCTCCCTCTCGTTTCGGCAGCGGGAGAGTCAACTGAGGACCAAAAGAATGACCGGAGTCAACTGGGGGCGATAGAGATGAGGTGGCGTGTTGCGGAATGGCATTCTGACTGATTGTTCTAACCAATCTGGCACGAGATTCGAGGGACTCAAAGGCCGTCGGCTCCTGGGACTGGCCTGGGACGCTTATGCTTACGATCGAAGCTGATGGGGCGCTACGGTTGGAAGACCTTGTGGACAATGCGGGCCTAACGCTGGCCGCAAGCTTCGCGGCAGTATCGACATCTTCAGGCTCCAGGTCCCTAAGCGATTCCCTTCGCCTCTTTTCCTTCGCCTTGATGGGAAGATAGTCATGAGATTTAGCTTTTGCGGTCGATGAAAAGGCGGGATATCCAGGTCGATCAGGCTTCTGGTAGCCTTTGGCCTGGACCTTGAGCTCCGGCAGAGTTGTTTCAGCTGTAGACTGAAATTTTCCGATCTCTTCTTGAAGATTCCCGCTCGAGGGATTGTGGATAGACATCCCACTCTGAGCGCAAGAGAGACCAGCAAGCGCAACGGTGGCCATTTCGTCGTGATCACCGTCGAGAAGCCGGGTGCAAACGAGCCATGCATCGTGTGAGGTTTTGGCATTCGCCTTGGTAGGGTCAAGCACATATTTTCGCAGAAGAAGCACAGCTTGGCCCAGCGATAGGTTTGCCATCAAGCTCTTGTAAACCTTTTTGACTGCTTCGACCTCCTCCTCCTCATCTGGACCCAGGTCGCAGGGTTCGGAGGACCTGATCGAGGCAAAAACTTGTTCGGAATCGATTGCTTCACGCAGCCTCTCGACAGCTTCCTCCAGCGCTTTCCAGACGTCCTTTCTGGCGCCATCCTCATTTTCCTCCAATGCATCAGATTTCGTCTCCCTTGGTGGGTTTTTGTGGGCTGAAGCTTTCAGATCAGGCAGCATCAACGGCTCAGCCTTCTGATCAGTGCTAAGTGCCCTGAGCTCTGGGGCTATCATGACTCTAGGAATGATTTCTAAAACTTCAGAGGCAAGCTCCCAACCTGTCTTTCCGTTGCCAGAACTGATAGCAAGGCCATAGGTAGGAGGCTGTCTTTGAAGCTTGGCATCAAGAAATCTAAGTGTCTGTAAGGCCCAAGCGAGGCTTCTCAAGGGGTCTCGCTCTACCATTGTGACCACAGGTTTGTTCCCTCTGGTGACGCCAAAAGCATACAGCCGGGAGAGAGACTCACACGCTGCAGCAGAGCCGAGAACGCCAGCCCTGGCAAGCAGCATGATGGCAAGGGAGTAGGAATGGTTCAGGAGGGCAGACTTTTAGTTGCATTGCCAGACAGGCACAGATAAAGTCAGTAACAATCTCGAAAGTTGGTCGAAGGCCAAGGTGGAATGATGGCCAGTCTATGTGCGTGCCCATTCTACCTTCTCACTGAAGAATTGAGCACTCTAATAGGGTCCATTCTACAGTTAGCTGAGAAAGTTGCCAAAGAGGGTCTTCTCCGCCTTCCCACGTGCATGCGAAACGGAATCCTGGAAGGAAATCCAAACTCCAGAACCTCTGCCTTCGTTCTCCTTTCCCCTGTCTCCCTAATCCTTCTCTTCCTGACCAGGGGACTCACTTGGGGAAATTCATCGCTCATTTTTGCTACTAAATTTGGTAGTAGAGAAGGCGGAATGTGGCTTCGGGCCAGTAGAGGATCTGCACGACCTATACTCACTTTGGCTTCCCATTCTAGCCTCTGGACGTTGGTTGCTTTGAGAATCCTCTCCTCCAGCCTCTCTTGCTTCTTCAGCCTCTGTTCAGCGTAGCCCCTTAAGGAAGCGTGTTTTGAGCCATGAACGCTTCCACTCTCGCTGGGCTTGTCGCGGTCCGAGTTTTGACGGCTATTCAGTTTAGGTCTCCTAGCGCCTTGGAAGATCAGGTTCAGCCTCTGATCGCGAGCTAGGTGCTCGTCTTGAAGGCCTTTCTGCCTTTCTTGCTGACTTCCAGGATCCAGGTTGAATTCGTCGTTGGAAGAGGTAGTGGAGAGACCCAGGCCGTTCTTCGAGCTAAGTTGTCGATAGAGTCCGGCAAGGTAGGTGTTGTGAACATGCAAGCTGGCTGAGGTCGAGTCGAAGGGCGTGGTATGGCTTGTGGAGATTAGGCGGGAGTTTGAAGCAATTGAAGACCTCGAGGAAGGGGCCTTGGCGACGCCAGACTGCCTCGGGTAAAACATGATCTCTTTTCCTGTTTGATCGGCTCCCGCCTTGTTCTTAAGAGAAGGTAAGGTGGTGGAGAGGAAAAAGGGGAGGGTTTGTGTGTGTGTAGAAAGGTAGGCGGGGAACGGAGAGGGGGCAAGGAAGGGGAGGAGGAAGAGGGAGGAGGAAGATGGAGGGGAATAGGGAAGGAGAAGGGGAGGAAACAGGAAGAGGAAGAAGAAGATGGGCAAGAGAGAAAGATGTCCTTAACAGAGGATAGGAGAAGGGAGGAGGGAGGAGGAAGGAGGGAGGAAGGAGGGAGGAGGGAGAGGAGGGGGAGAGTTGAGATGGTCGAGAATCATCGACAGGGTCGCCTGGGTGCGACCAGTGGTTTCGATCTGCCTTCCCGATTCGGCTGACTCGGTTTTCTGAAGCTCACGCTTTTGAACGGATACTTGTTGAACCGTGCTTTCTTCCAATTTAACACACGAAGCGCGCGGCGAACGTGCCCTGCGAGTGGTTCTTACGTGACGGAGAGTCTCGTGACGAGCACCCCCACATCTGCGATCCTAGCCCATTTCCACGCAAAGAGGGATACATAGCCACGAGCCTAGACTCGTTCGACATTGATCAAGCGAATAGTAGTGATACATGAATACCCATCTTCCACATTGCCTCTTCCCATCTATCCGAGGAGGGTAAAGCAGAGAGAAAGTCAAAAGGACCAAGAATGGCAGTGACCAAAAAAGGTGGAGGAGTGACGTGCAAAAAAGGGGGTCGAAGGAAAGGAGGAAAACGCGAGGGGAGAGAAATCGAAGGACACAGAAAGGAAACATCAATAAAAAAATTAAAAATAAAAAAATAAAAAGGAAGAAATAGTGATAGGAGAGCAGGAATAGCGAAACTCGGCCAAGCCTTCACTTGATGAGACTTTCCCTTATCGTGGCGCTCCTCAGCTTGCTCTTGAGGAGTCCGATCCTCTCGTCATACCTCTTGACCACGGTCTCCTTCTTCAGAGCGACCTCCTCCAGCTCCTGCCTGAAGCTCTCAACCTCGGCCTCAATCTCGGGATCCGAGCCGTGGGCTGAAATTTCGGTCAAGCAACCCTCGGCACTCGTTGCCGAGTACCTCTCCGATGATATACTCATCTTCCTTGGAGCCTTGTAGCTCGAAGGCGGAGCCGTACTGCTCGAATTCACGATACTGACACTCAAGCCCCCACCTGTCTGGTTGAACTTGCTCTTGGTCTCGGTGACGACCCTCCTCAGAATCAGGTGATCCAACCCGGAGTGTTTCCCGATCACCACTTGCTCTAGCCCGTCAAAGGTCTCCAGTAGGCTCCGTCCCTCCGCTTCTAGTACCGCAATCTCGGCCCTCAACTCGGCCGAAGACTTTAGGCCGTGATCAGAAGCAGCATCGCCGTTACTGTGCCCGCTAGCGGACGCCGAACAAGAGGCGTTGACGATCGAGTCGCCGCGCGACCTGCCTTGCGATAAGACCCCGCTCTGGTGATAGGGCGACGTAGAGGACGATGCCGAAAAGTGGGCCGATCTGGCCGATTCCATGACGCTGCTGGCCCTTGACATTGAACGAGCCGAGCGAGCTGAAGAATAATTCCTCTCCATTTCCGCAGCCGAGAGATTCGATTCTGCCATAATTCTGCTCCTCGAAGAGATCGAGGCGGCCTTGAAACCCCCAAGAAGGCCATCCCTTGTATGTGATGCTGAGGGAGAGCGCTGGAGACCTTGGTTGGAATAGCTGTGGCCCATAGAGAATGAGTTCATCGATGAAGGCGGCCGGAGGGAGTGACCATCTCCGCTGGAGAGGAGGGAGGAGGCGGATACTGACAATCGCCTCCCGTTCCCAGATCTTTGGATTGTATGGGTTCTTGCTCCGACCGAGGGATAGCCAATTTCACCCCCACCCTCGTGAGAGTATGCGTCCGAGCTGTGGTTGCTTTCCCCTTTCTTCAACGAGGGAGCTGAAGATGTGGCCCGTTTGAAGAAGGTGGAGACATTGTTGGCCATGGTCGAGTTACGACTCGATTTGGATATCGATACATTCGACTTGACCGAGGTTTCTATGGCGGCACTGTGTGCTACGGAAAGGTAGTCGTTCCCATGATCCTCCTGACTTACCGAAAGGGTAGATCGTTGGTTGGTGTTGGGAGTTCTCCACCCAAAGGTGGGTTCTTTGGGTATCTCCATGGCAGCTCCCCCATCCCTCTGCATCATTTCATCAAACACCCCTTTCCTGAGTAGTCTGTATTCCTCATCGCTGAGAAGACCATCTCCATTTGCGACGGCTAGCTCGTTGAGCCTCGTGGCCAGGTCGTTCGAAACTTCAACTTCGGCAGCCTGATGGGTGGTAGATGAGCCCCATCCATCGTTTGCAGGGACATGGCTTTGCTCCGAGCCGTTCCGATTGAGTACATTGAGCACCTTCTCCAGCCTCGACACAGGCCTCGAATGGTGGGAATCTTCGTTCGATTCGTAATCTGAATTTAAGGATTGATCCGACCTAGCAATTGCACCCGCTGACCCTGATCTCCTCGGCACCCGCTGCCCGAGCTTGAGTGCGGAGGAAGAAGAAGGAGGGTACTTCATTGATGCCAGGCCCATCTTTTCCCACATCGGATTTGTCAGACTGCTGTTGGACCGCGAACGGCCCTCGACAGCAAGTTCCAGCGATGACTCGCCATCTCTGCCTCTATTATTGGGTTTGAGTCCTTGTAGTCCGGGTGTATCGACGAATTCATCGACATCCCTTTCCCTCGAGTTCGCTCTCTGCGGATTTGGCCCTTGAAGTGTCGCAGAGGGTGTTGTGTCCACTGGGAAATGAAGTTCATGTCGAGATCAGGAGGTTTCAGACACTCATCAAGTTAAGAGGCGAGAGGCATTGAAAAGAAGATCGAATCGACCTCTGGTCTCCCTCGACAAGTGTTGGAAGAACTCACAGGTGTTTCTGGTTGCTTTCTCTTTGCCAACCGTTGCCCAATGGTTGGCTTCAACCTCGCGATCCTGCTTCCCTTTCGTGACTGAATCTCGCTCTTTTCCCTTCCTCATTCCCTTCAGGGTGCCAAATTTTGTTCTCGAATCCCCGACTTTGATCCCGTTCGACAGGAAAAGATCATGAGGATCCTTGAACGTCGATTCATGCTTGGAGACTGGCAACGGGGGAGGTGGATCATTACCGAAGTCATCTTGATTTGAAAAGCCTTCCAGAGAGACCTTCTTTCCATTTCTTGCAGCGAGGATCTTATCTCCGCCGAGGCTCTTTCGACCCCCTCTTCCCAACGTGGCGAATCTGTTTCCACCTTTTGAGCCGGTCGATGATGGATTCAAAGCAGTAGGCTGCTGAAGAGGATCCAAGGTCACGGGTTTGATCCCATCCCTTTGCTGTTGCTGACGCAACGCTAGCGCTTCAGCATAGCTAAGATCTTTCTCATCTGAACCCTGCGATGCTCGCGATGGCGGCAGATGGTGCGACCTATTTCGGAAGGAAGAGAAAAGAGCCTTCATTTTATTTTTTATTTTTTATTTATTTATTTTACTTTTTGGAGGGGGGGTTGGGTTGGGTTGGGTTTGGGCTACCCCTCAAAGAGTTCCCCGATGCTGATGAAATAGCGTCAATGCGATAGGCTGCCTTCCTTTTGAATGCCTTTCTGTCTCTCTAGTCGAAGATAGATGAGACTTTTCTGCTGGAGGGCGAAGGGTATCTGTGGAGGGCTGAGTCCAACGATGCTGGGTTACTGATTAAGGAACCATGAGCGGTTTTGTCGCGGGTCCGTAATAGGATTTCCTCCTGTGTGAATCCCAAGGCAGAGAAGAGACCCGAAAGTGGGAATCAGAGAAATGATGGGGAGAAGGTGATTGCTAGCAGGGATGACGAGCAAAAGAGATTCTGGAAAAGTCAACACCGAGCAAGTGACGCTGTTTCTTTCCTTACCCTCGGTGGCTTGGGCCTCAAGACGAGGAAGTGGGGCTTCTGAATCTAGATTTGTCGAAGAGTTGCGCTGTGGTGGTTTGGGAAACTTGGAGAGAGTGTTCGTACTAGATTGCGCGTGGCTTAGATGCAGGGATGTGGTCGTCAGTTAATTCTGGTCGTGGTGGCCATGAGAAAGGCAGGTCGAGTTGACGACAGCTATCAGAATGTCGCACAACGAGGAGGGAGAGGTGATTCCATCAAGGGCTGGTGAAATGGGTTTGGTGGCAGTGTGGAAAGGAGAAAGAGAAGGGTGAAAGATGGTTGTAAGTTGGTGGTCGACGACGATTGATGATGATCTCGCGGTGGAAGTCATATTGTGTGAAAAACACTCAAAGGGACAAAACGCGGGAAAAAAAGCCGAAACCGAGAACGAGGTGATACACGAAAAAAGGCCAACACACACACAATCACAATGATGAACGCTCACACTCGAGTCGAGCTGTTCTCTCTTCCTACTTTTCTCTCTCTCTCTCTCTCTCTCTCACTCTGTCTTCTCTCTTTTGACCAGCCAGATTGTGACCCAGCTTTGGTGCGACTCTCCACCCCAACTGCAAAAGAGATCCAACATGTGCATGCGATTGTCTTTATCTCACATGTGAAGCGATTGATAAAAATAGACAAGCTCGCCACATCGAAGCGGGTGAGTCTTTCGTTGCTCTCGATCGATCCTAGGTGGGAGAGAGAGGCAGACAGGCAGAGGCAGAGGGGAGAGCCGCACAGTCTATGAGTGGTACGGTAGCTTTTGTGTAAGCTGCGCTTGACTGATTTTGATCAGCGCGCGCACGGGCTTTTTACCACCGGGTCAAACAACACTCCAAGAAGTGACGACTTCGCTTTCCCAGCCGCCTTTTCCTTCGTCACGCGGCACGAGACCAGAGGAAAGAAGAGACCAACACTTGAGAAAATCGCCATAACCACAGTACTGTATGTACTGTACTCACTTTTTTTGATTCACTCATCCAACCAGTTTCGCACTTTCGGTTGGCCCAGTCACCACGAGCTTGCCTCTCTAAGCTGACTATCAATCCCCCTCGATCCCGTCCAGCTTGGCTAAGAGTCATTGCAACCGTTTTCCTCGGTCACTCCATCATCCCTCGCGCTACAGACCTTCCTTAGCACGACGTTCCTAGCTAAGACGCAGTACAGATTTATCAAGGAACGAAATCATTGCTGTCCAGACGTTCGTGAAAGCGTCCGGGAACAAAAGAAACCAAGGGGAAGGCCAAGTCGATAAAACTTAGCTATCCGACATGGCTTACAAGAGGACTTCCACCCTTGCAGGCCTTCCGGACCAGGACCGAGGCTGGGAAGAAGTCCAGGCCAAGACTTTTACAAAATGGTGAGTCGAGTCAGGTGATGCGGGCAGATGGCGACCTGGGGCTCCTTCCACCTCGGGTCTACCTTGAAACACATCCTTTTGCGACTGACATCTTATCGTTCTCCCAAAAACTGAAACTCAGGTTGAATACCAAGCTCGAATCGAAACAGATTCCGCCAATGTCTTCTCTATCGACCGACCTGTCGGATGGCGTCAAGTTGGTCCAGCTCATGGAGATCATGGGTGACGTTAGCCTGGGGAGATATTACCGCAACCCTCGAATGAGGGTCCAGATGGCTGAGAATGTCAACTTGGCTCTCGAGTTCATCAAGTCCCGGGGGGTGGTCCTGACTAATGTTGGAGCGGAAGGTAAGAGAGCAGGGATCATATTCAAAATCAAGGAATCACCAGCCTACCTTGGCTAAATCAAAACTTGCACTTCATCTTTCAACCCTCTTCCCATCGGCTTCAGACATCGTTGACGGAAACTTGAAACTGATCCTCGGGATGATATGGACGCTGATCCTGAGATTTACCATTGCCGACATTAGGTGAGTGTGATCCCCGTATCACCCGAACCCTCGGGCTCCCAATGCATTCGATCTCACCTTCTCTCCACCTATACACCCTGCGATATCCAACCTTTAACAGTGAGGAGGGAGTCACCGCCAAGGAAGGTCTTCTCTTGTGGTGCCAAAGGAAGACGGCCCCCTACAAGGAGGTGGATGTCCAGAATTTCACCCATTCTTTCAAAGATGGTCTCGCCCTCTGCGCCCTCATTCACAGACATCGGCCCGACCTGCTCAATTATGACGCGCTTCCGAAAAACGATCCGCACGCCTGTACCAGGCAAGCCTTCCAAGTGGCTGAGCAACACCTCGGGATTCCCCAGCTGCTAGATGTCGAGGATCTTTGTGACGTTGCCAAGCCTGACGAAAGGAGTGTCATGACTTATGTAGCTCAGTACTTCCATGCCTTCTCCAGCATGGAACAGGCTGAGGTGGTGAGCAGGCGAGTCGCCACCTTTGCCGACGTCATGCAGAGCGCCTGGGTGATGCAACTAGATTACGAGAGAAGGGCGAGGGAGGTGAGTTGGGACCATCAATTTCAATCCCTTTTCCTCCCCTTCCCTCCCCAAATCTCGCTTCACTACTATGACGACCAACACTCGTGCTCTCTCTCTCTTTAACCTTTCCCCGCAGCTGGTAAAAGCCATGGCCTCTATTCAAAACACTTGGTCGACTTCAACATTCTTAGGGACCTACGCTGATGCACGCAGCCAGTTGAAACTATTCAACGAGTACAAGCTTGGAACCAAGCGAGCATGGGTGCGTGAAAGGACCGACTTGGCAGCGCTCCTTGGGAACATCCAGACAAAGTTGAAGACCTACCACCTTCGAGAGTGGGTCCCAGCCGACGGCCTGAGGCAGGCCGACTTGGACAAGGCTTGGGAAGAACTGGTCAAAGCTGAGGCGAGAAGATCCAGAACTATCAACCAAGAGATCAGGGATGCCAAGGAGACCTTGAGGAAAAAGTATGCTGAGGCGGCGAACGGGTTTGAAAGAAGGCTGAGGGAGATTGGATACGGGATTGTCTCACTCGAGGGCGAGCTGGAGAATCAACGGGATCAAGTCAAGAAGCTGCAGGAAGAGCTTGGGCCTGTCGGAGAGCTACTGAAGGGAGTCGAGGTTCTCGAGAAACTGTGTGATGAGGCCAACGTGGAAGAAAACGACCACACCGTCTTCACCCTGGATGACCTAATCTTTGAACTGGAACTGGTCACAACGAGCGTCAGCAAAAAGTTGGCGTTCATCGAAAACCAGGTAAGTCTTTATAGCTTTGGGCGAGCGCATTCACTTTCTTTGTGTCCCTCAATGGCGCCTCCTCGATTATCAAAGCGAGAGGTCCTTCTGATGCGTCCTTCTACGTTTTCTACCACTTCCCGGCTGGTTCCGAATCCATAGATCGTGTCCAGGCAGCACACCAACCTCACCCCTGCACAACTTGAAGAGTTTGAATCAACTTTCAGATACTTCGACAAGGACTCTTCCAACACACTTACCGTCGCTGAACTCGGCGCTGCATTAGCCAGTCTCGGAATCATCTACACTGTAAGTGATTAAGGGCTTGCTCCTGACATCGTGATAGATCATCCTTCGTCGTTCTTACCCTGATTCGACTGCTGAAAACAATCTTGATCTTACTTCTCCCCTTCCCCCCCTTATCTCACACGTTTTCAGGAAGAAGACATTGAACAAATTCACCTTCAACTTTCTGAAAGCTTTGGCGCAGTTTCTTACGACGCCTTTTTGACATTTTTGGTAAGAGTCATTTACTCATTGACATCCGTTTCTTTCTTATTTTTTATTATTATTATTTTTTCATGTTCAAACTGAAAACCTGTCCTGATCATTTTCATCTCCCCTCGAAACCCATCCTCGAATATCTATAGCGAGAGATCACCGAAGACACAACCTCTCCAGACCAATTGCTGGAAGCCTTCCAGGGGCTGGCCAGCGATAAGCCCTATGTTACAGAGCTCGATCTTCGACTTGCCCTACTTCCTCAGGGTTCCATCGACTATCTCAAGGCAGCCATGCCCAAGGCGAGAGTCGAAAACGTGGAGGAGGAAGTGTATGACTACGAGAATTACCTCTCAGGCGTGAGTTGGTGCGAAACATAATTTTTTTCCATGTCGCGCTTACTCTGCATCGACTAACGCCATCCAATCTTATCCTCTCCAATCGTTCGCTTGGGCCTCCCGTCCCTTCTTTTCCCCTCGAATTCGTCGGTTTCAGCTCTTCGGTCCAGCACCTCAATGATCGTGTATCGCTCTTTCAAAGTTTGCCTTGTGATCTCCCTCTCTTGGTTGCTCTCCCGCATCTCTTTCCAATCTTTTCCTTTCGACAAGGTAGAGGAGGAGAGAAGGAATCGGAAAGCGATCCTTCCTGAGGAAGAGCCTCTCTCGCTCTTTCCTCTTGGCTTCTCCGAGAAGATTGGGAAAACCATCCATCCAACTTACCCCCCTCCCCTCCCCAATTTCCTTTCACTCGGACCGATTTTGGCATCCGACATGGATATGAAACGACCTCTTCCATTTCCTCATTTCTTGCTCCCCCGTCAAAATCACACGAGCCGATAGATAGGGTAGGGGTGGGTGGTGTTTGGGGTCGGGAAGTGCCTCCTTAGTCTTCTTTCTAGGGTTGTATCATAGCCAAAAAATTAAGATAAAAGCGAAAAAAAACACTAGGTAAGAACATCGAGAAGAAACTGAATGGCGATGAAGGAAGAAACCCTTTTCGATTGTAAGGGTAAAAAAAAAAAAAAACCTTGGGCAGGGAAACGGAGCCCAAAGAACATCCGTAAGCGTGAAATTCTCAGCATTCAATGACAGCGGCATCTTTCGTTCCTCCAGTGAGATCCGAGTTAAAAGGCAGGGAGAGAAAACGGGACGGTGAGGAGGAAGGATGACTTGGTTCTAAATCAATACCTGTGAAAAATATGGTTCGTTTTATATCTATAAAATCGTCCGGTAAAAACCATGTTGCCCTGATAGCTCAGTTGGTACGAGCGTGCGACTGAAGGATCCAATAGATCTTCGCAAGGTCACCTGTTCGACCCAGGTTCAGGGCAAAGATGAAACTTTTTTTCCCCCTCTTCACCCTTGCCCTATTTTTTTCGTTCGCATGTCCATATCACATCTCTAGTGCATCTTGTCATTCAAGTCGGCTCTGAAAACAGTTTCAAACATGCTGGGTTTGCTTATCCATAACAAATCCTCGCTGTTCCCCACAACCCTTTGACGAATTCGCAAAAAGCAAAAGAGGAGGGAAAAAAAAGGGAAAAGATTTCGTTGGAACTGGAGAAAGTGTAAAATCAAAAAGAATTGGAAAATGAAGGAGAACAGGTAATGTCAGCACCAGCGATGGGGGGGAAAAAAAGGAGATTGCCCTGAACCTGGGTCGAACAGGTGACCTTGCGAAGATCTATTGGATCCTTCAGTCGCACGCTCGTACCAACTGAGCTATCAGGGCAGATTACGTAAGGGTGAACTACAGCTACACTATATACTATCGGATCATGTTTGTTAGGTCACCTTCAGGAAACGCATCCATTGAAGTACAAAACCTATAAAGCACAGTGGACCGAGGGGAAAAAAAAGGGTGGAAATCTCGTCCATCACCCCACCTCGTGTTGTAACACGATTCTCACGCATGCCGAGACAAACGATTCAAATCGAACCCTAACCACCCGGTTCCGACCGTGACGGGAAAGGGCTTTTCCTTCTTTCTCTTTGCTTCGATCTGCTTTCCCTTTGTAGACGGGGTTCTGGTTTCAGGTTCCCTTTGGGAAGGGGGGAGGGACGAAGAGAGGAGGAGGGGAAACCAGATTCGCTTCTAGTGTCCAGGCAGAAATTTCTTACTTTTGAAAAGAATGGATCTACTGGAGAAAGGGGAACTACGGGGGTTTATTGGACGGTGATGTTGATGATCTTGATGTCCTCCCTAAAGGTTCCATTCGAGAAAGACGGTCCGCGGGGGGGGTGGGG
>KZ819747.1:0-35704 GCA_003144235.1 Violaceomyces palustris | reverse complement strand
GGGGGGGGATTCGAAAAGGATTTGAGAAGTTTGAGTGATCCAACCCTTCGTTCTCCCCTTGATGGGAATGATGGAGAAAGGACGAGGAGAGCGGCGAAAGGACAAGGGCGTGGGGGGGGAGGGTGAGGAAGACGAGATACGCACCTGGGCTTGTCATTCTTGTCGACCTTGCAGTTCTCTATGGAATGGATCACGTCCATTCCGGCCGTGGCCCTTCCGAAGACGGTGTGCTTGCCGTCCAACCAAGGCGTAGGGACGGTGGTGATGAAGAACTGGCTTCCGTTCGTGTTGGGTCCAGCGTTGGCCATCGAAACCGTGTAGGGTCGATCGTGCTTGAGCTCCTTTCGGAACTCGTCCTCAAACTCCTTGCCCCAGATGGATTCTCCTCCGGTCCCGTCGCCTAGCGGGTCCCCGGTCTGGAGCATGAACTTCTTGATCACCCTGTGGAAGATGACGTCGTCGTAGTACTTCTTCCTCGAGAGGCCTACAAAGTTCTCGACCGTCTTTGGGACCAGGTCTGGGAAGAGTCTCAGGTGGATGTCCCCTTTGGTCGTGTGGATGATGACGGCCGAGGCCAGGTTCGAGTTTCTCGCCTTGCCCACCCCTGTCGGTTGGGTGGATGCGATGGTCTGCTCTTCCCTCGTGGGTCTTTCGTTGAAGACGTCCCTTTCGGCTCCCCCTTTCGAGTTTGGATCAGATTCAGGTTCAGATCTGGTGAAGAGGTAAAACCTTGACCTTTTGAACGCCGTACAGAAAAGGGTCGGATCGATGGTTCCTTTCTTGGCCAGGAGGGGATTGTCGGATGCGGCCAGGGCCTTGGAAGGAGAAAGAAGGGTGCGGGGGAGGCACGTTCAGAACCAACTTTGACCACCGATCAATGCGATCCGAAGTTGGGTGATAGAGAGTGGAGGTGCCTCAACAGGGGAAAAAACAGCAAACAATAAAAAGGACAAGAAGAACTCACAATGCTGGTAGCTTTTTTGGTAGGTGCGCCTTGGTAAATGCTGACGTTGAGGAATCTGGTCGTTTCATCTTTGCCGAGCAACTTGCAAACCCTGTTGGTGACTGTGTTGACGACTGAAACAGCAGATTTCATGGGCGACCAAGAGTAGAACGGCGGTGGGGGAACTTGGTCAGTTCCAATTCACCACCCTCCTCCGAGCTGGGCAAAGCAGCTTCACATTCCGTACCGTGGCAACTCATACTTACTCTTGATGCCGAGCATGGTAGGGTAGATCAAAAAGTTGCCGCTCTCATCGAAGACTGCGTTTCCCGTACCGGCTCCCATGGCATTGGTGGTGGCGTCGCCGGGGCCGTCCTTGACCGAATTGTCGAGCTCCCTCTCGACAGCCAACCTCCTTCCGAATTCCATGTCGTCCAGCTTGTAGATCGTCGTACCTGCCTGTTGCATTTCCTGAACCGCCCTCAAAGACTCGTCGTACTTCTTCTTGAGCTTGCCGCTGGCAAAGTGGAAGATCCTGACCTGCCTGTCCGAGGTCGAAGTCGTTACAAAGTGGGTATTGTCCGGTGAGAAGTTGATCGAGTTTGGCGTCGCCTTGGACTGGGTGAGGATGGCAGAGAGGTTTGTTCGACATCGGTGGTGTTGACAGGAGCGTTTCGTCAATCAACTTGGACCCGCTTCTGACGTCAAGGTTTGAGCACTTCGAATACAGATACCTTACCTTCTTGAACTCGAAGAGATCGGTACTAGACTTGTACTCGAAGACTCCCTTGGGAAGCTGGTAGGGTTCCGTTGGCTTCCAGTATTCTATCATGCCACCCACGTCTGCCGAGACCACGCAGTCGTATGTCTCGTTGTACTAAAGGGAAGAGAGGTTCGATTCGGAGTCAACTGAGGAGGACTAGGACCATCCAATGCAGTCGTGAAGGGATCCTGACTCACAGTTATCAGGTGGCAAGGCTGCTTGTGCACGGTTTCTATTGTGGAGACGGGTTCTCCATCCCCCCTACCATCGTACAAACGGATGGCCTTGCTGCCTTCCTCAGAACTGATCGAGTTTCGCAAGAACAAGGTCAGGTGATGAGAGGTTAGCAAAGAAGAGGGTCGAATGATCGGTTTGTTTCTCAAGGTGAAACCCACATTGCGAGAATCGTGTCTGCTCGCCCCCTCTTGTGAATCCAGCAACACGCTCTTGGAGTGTAGCCGAGCTTGAACATGTTGATCATGTCTGTCAGTCAGGGATCCAATCGGATGGACGAAAGTATTCCAGTCAGCAGCATGATGCGACCCCGTACTCGATTCGGTCAGAACGCCACTATTCTTTAGAATGATTCGGGTGATCCCCCCTTCTCTCCAAAGAAGACAGCACTCACCAAAGTTGATGACGTCGAACACCTTGGCCGTACCGTCATTGGCTATGGTAGCGAAGAAAGCGCCATCGGCGCTGGAGGAGACACCGACGATAGGCGAGAGATGAGCCCTGTAGTGTTTCACAAACTCGATCCCCTCATCCAGCTTCTTCCAGAACTTGACGTGGCCGTCGACCGAGGTGGTGATGACAAAGTTGGTCCTTGTCACCGTGACAAAGTTGATCGTGTCCCTGTGCATGAGCGACTTGTAGTACCTGTCGGAGGAGGGAAGGTGATCGAGGTAGACCTGCTCGTGAGGCAAGGTCTTCCTCTTCTTGCGCTTGTTGCTTCCGGCTGAGGTCGGGTCTTCAGAGGGGGCAGGCATTGGGCCGTAGTCCTCGTCGTCCTCGTCATCATCATCATCATCATCATCATCATCACCACCATTCTGATGATCATGTCCATCTTCGCCTTGCACTTGGCCATCCTTGCTGGCGATATGGGATTGAACCTGCATCGAATCTGCCTTCTGGTTCTGGTTCGGCTGGGGCCCAGGGTCAGGGGAAGATTCTTGGTCGTCCTCCTTGGACCTTGACCTCTTCTTCCCGGACAGGCCCTTGTGATCGGAAGGAGCATCCAACATGATCTAGGGATCGTTCGGACGTCGTATATCAGCAGCTTACTCTCTGAACTTTTGGTTGGGAGGAAAGGGTTGGTCGGATATCAGAGAGGGAGAGACAGGGTTTGGTAGACGTCCAACCGTAGGGGAGAAGATGGTAGTGTGAATGGAACTCGCGAGGATCCAGAAGAATCAAAGGCAACAAAGTCACTCAGCCTGGCGCACAGACCGATCACGTCTCCACAATTTTTCCACTCCGTTTCTTTCTTTTTTTCTTTTCTTTCCTCCATCAAAACTCTCTCCTTTATCTTTCATCTTTCGTCTGTTCTGGTTCCTCCTTCACACCCTCACCCACCTGTTGACCCTGCTCTCTCTTGACCCTCTCTTCTCCTTCTGACCCCCTTTCGACGATCAAACCGCTCTCCAACCGATAGACGAGTTCAGGGAAAAAAAAAAAGTTACAATCCAAAAAGGGGACGATAGAAGGAATGGCCAAATCCAAAGGAGGAAGGCTAACCCGAGCCGACAGGAGACAGAGGGACCCGGACCCCATCATCCAATTACCATCCGAAGATCAACCACCATCCACTTCAAAACAACCCTTACCCAGAACGAGCACCTTCCAACCTCCCCCTCCTCAAGGGGTCGGAAAGAAGGCGGGAACGAGGCAAAGGGGTCAGAAATCCCAAAAGCTCTCGAGGGAGAAGAGGGAAAAGGCCGTCGAGCTAGCCGACAAGTTGGCCAACAAGTCCAGGGTGAACACGGAGAGGAGCGAAAAGAAGAAGAGAGCCAAGGCTGATGTTTGAACACAAGTGGGAAACCCGAAGAGGAAGGAGGAAAGAAAAGGAAGGGGTGGTCTCAATGTCATCCTACCCCAACCCACCCCCTTCATTTTCGTCTCTTGTTGTCTCCCCTTCCCCTCTTCTCCTTGCCTCCAAGCTTCTTCCACCCAGCCTCGCACCGACATCGCCAACTCCAACTCCGGAATCACAGATGCGGCTGGTGTAGGCTTGGCGACCGGTCGAAAGAGGGAAAGATGAGACCATCTTTATGAACTCGAAGTGCAATCGGGTCCTCTTTCCAGGACTCCAGCCAGGTCTCGAATGGATCCTCACAACCAATCGATTCGGTTTCAAAAGGAAATCAAGGGTCGACGTGAACGGCATGTTCATCATACCTCTCAATCGCCACTCCAATCCTCACAGGGCCAACTGAAGCATCGCAAGGAATCAAAGGAGTCTCCACCTTACCCCATCCTCTCTCTCTCAATCTTGAGCAAAACGAGACTAGTTCCATCCCCATCCCCCATCTTTCAGACACGTTCGACGAGTGCATGCAAGGACGCATAGACACGTGTCCAAAGTGTAGTGATTACGTTCCACTAGGATTGCGGCCTTTAAGAATGAAATGGGTACACTTGGTTTCCTCGGTAATAATCCCCCTCCCACCATGAGTGGCTTCCTGAGCCATGGGATCTCCCGCCCTTGCCCTTCACCCTTTCCTCGCCCTCTTCCTCTCCTGCAAGAACTCCTGGATCTGCCTCTTGAGGTCTTCGGCAGGGATCACCTCTTCGATTTTGAGTGGCATCCGGTTGAATGGGTCCGTCGAATCGCTCAAGAGGTGCGACTTGATGGTCGATCGATCGACGATGGTCCTCGAGGAGGGTAGGATGACTGGGTCTTTCATAAGAGTCGCCATGAGTGGATCTGGTATGGCGAAAAGGGATGGGCGAAGGATTAGAGATGAGCAGTTCCAAGTCTAAGGTTCGGGTTCTTACCATTGGGTGACTCACCAAGGTAATCGTCAGGGATCTCTCCGAGATCTTCCTCGTCCTCCTCCTCCATCTGCTTGACGGTCTCGATCTGCTCGATCATCCCTTGGAAGACCTCGATCTCGAGCGGGCTCTTGAGCATGTACTTCTCCGAGATCGAAGCTGCCTTCAAGAAGACCTCCTTCTTGTACGACCTCCCGTCCTTTGCGATCGCCGCGATGAATTCGTGCCGTGACGCCAGGTTCAGGTAGACGGACAGGATCTGACGCAGCAGGTTCCTCGGCTCAAAGCCCACCCTCTTCGGATCCTTGACTTTTAGTTCCGAACATCTCGGCCCCACGAGAAGGTCGAGGTTGTAATCCAGCATCGCGGCTAGCCGGTCAACGATTTCGGGCGTCATGAAAGAGTCTTTGGTTTCCGAAGTGAAGTCGATGAGGAGGCTCAGGAAGTCCTGCCCGAGCGATAAGTCCGAGCGGATCTGTCCTTGGATGGAACGAACGTGTCCTTCTCTTTCCTGCCTCTCTTCGACCGGCCTGGCATTCCAGCTGACCGTGTCGTCCATCTCGGACTGCTTGTTGTGTAGCTCGAGCAGCTTCTCCAGCGCATCGTCCAGGAGGAACGTGACATCGTTCATCAGCCTGTTGATGAAGACGACAAAGTCCGACTCCCTCGCCTTCGCTTCTTCTTGTAGCTGCTCCTTGTGCTTCGGGTTGGACCAGATGGCCTTGAAGATCTGGGAAAGGTGGTATCGGATGTTGAACTTGTCGTAGAATTGCGTGTTCGAGCCTGTAGATTCCGCCTCGATCCAAAAGGACATCAAGGCAGGCATGAGATGGCGCAGAGCCAGCGGATGGATGTTGATCGTATCGGTCAAAATGCCACTCTTTGAGTGGCCATAAGGCATCACATTGTAGAAGAGGATCTGGGTGAAGAAAGGTGTTCAGATTGCCAGATTGGTCAGGTTTTGACTCGGAACTTGATCAGCGACCAAGGCCAACCCCAGGGATGGAAAAGGACTTACTTCGGCCAGCTTGGCCCTCAGGAATGGATTCTTGATGTACCACCCGGACGACAGGAAAGTCGTGGAGAAGGTGACCAAGTCATTCTTGGCGTTGCTCGGCAGGCTATCGGGAACATATCTGGCGGGGAAAAAGAAAAAAAAAATAGGATTGCAAAGTGGGAGTGAATTAGCTTTCACGGTTCCGGAGGCGTACCAACAAGGGGAGGGGGATCCCGAGAAGATAAAGCAAGGAGGGACACCGAAACGGCGATTCTCACCTTGAAATGAAGATCAAGACATCGCACACATCCTCAAAGATGTGCTCCGGAAGCATCCTGAACCTCTCCGGCACTTGCTGAGGTAAGGGTAGGGCTACCGTAGGTCGAGGGTGGCTGAGCTTTGGATCTGCGACCCGTACAAGCCAGGTCATGACGAAGCAGACAAAGGTGATGACCCTCTGGATAAAGTTCGGGTCGAGCAACTGAGTCTGTGCAGCAAAGATTTCGGAAAGCAATTTGTCCACTTCACTTTTCCCCCTCTTGAGGAACATCTCGTACTGAGCCGCTTGCGGCGTCGATGACCACATGGGCCTGTCATCCTCCGTCTCTTTGATCCGCTTCTTCAATCTTGCCATCTCCTTGTCCTTGTCCTCCAGCGTCCTTATGGCTTTCCCAAGACCGAGGTTGGCAAGCCGGACTGCGAGGTAAAAGACCTCGGTGATAAAGTTGGCAGGAGCAGTCGCTGGACCAGCTGCATCAGTCCACTCTTTAGCCTCCTGCTCTGTCGCATTAAGCCGCGTCAAATCACTGACGTCGAACCGACTCTGCCTCCTAAGGTATTCTGGGTCGACTCGGTCGATCTTGGTGAGGCCAGCGTCCATGAAGGGCTCGGAAAACCGAAGAAGGAGGTCGAATAGGTTGACCATGTAGCCGTCCGTCGCTACACTCCCTTGCCTGACTTGCATCGCGCTCCTCTTCGCATTCAGAGCACACGCCTTTCCCCAGTAAGCCAAGACAGCTTCCCTCGGCTCGGGACCCGACCTGACCAGAGCATTGAAGATCCTGAAGTTCAGCTGATGGACGATCTCTAGCGTTGATCTCAGGTTGTTGAAGGCGCTGTCCACATCCTGTCTGGAACGGTTGCGCGGATCGCTGAAGTATTGATCAGTGATACTTGGGAACCCGTCTGGAAAGCAAGAGAGTCGAAGAATCGGGCCCAAAAGCGAGTCGAGCTCAATCTTCGGTGCCGAAACGCCCTCGGGGTTGAAAGTGGGAATGGCTGTCATCTTACCGAGTGGAAGAGAGACCAGGTGATTGTCGAAGCGACAAGATTCGTTCGGTTAGAGAGCGCTGATCTTTTCTTCTTTCTTTCAAAAAAAGAATATTTTTCAAAGACGGAATCTTTTCCTCTAGGTTCAGCCACTCACAGCTGCTGCGATCCTTTTGTTTTCTGTAGCCTCAACGATCGCCGTCACATAGGGTCTCCATTCGAGACCACCAATACTGAGGCCTTCCTTTCGCTTGCCCATGCCGAGCAAGTCCATCGGGTTCGGAGCGCCGACTCGAGCGTCTGGCATTCCCGCCGCTCCAGCCTGACCAAGGAGGTGTGCCAAAACTGCCTGAACATTTCCTGTGGCAACCGCAGCATTGAGGCTCTCCTGGGAGGTGGTGACAGGTTGCGAAGGACCGGCTGCGGTGGGCACTGGCACCTCACCTTCGCCATCCCTGATCCGCCTTGTGATCTCAGAAAAAGCTGGACCGATGATTTCTTCCAAGCCTTCACCATCTCCGAAGCGCGCAGCCAGCTCTTCCATGAATGCCGGCACTTCTTCTGGCTCCAGCGTGACCCAATCCTTTGTCACATCTGTTGTGATGGATGAGCTTGTGATCCCGCCGAATGCGGAGACAGGTGTGGCTGAAAGCTTGAGAAGCGATGGAACGAGCGCCAAGGGAGATATCGTCTTGCCTTCACTTTCACTGTTCGGAAACATGTCCGGCGCTTGGAGTACTAGACCAACGTAGCTGATGATCAAGGATCGAGTCTCTTTGAGAGAGTCCATACCTGCTTGGACATCCTGCGGGATCGCCTTCGATCGGATAGTAGGAGGGTTACGATGTCCTCGTTTGAGCATCATCAATCTTTCAGGGGGATGTCCATGATTGGACGATCTCGAGAGGTCCGTTTTGATCCTAACTCACTTTGCGAAGACGCCCTTCCTCTGCCTTGGCGCGCTTCCATGCTCCCATGAGATAGTCCAAGCTCGTCTCACCCTTCGGAATACTTGCGAGGACGGTAAGAACCTCGGCATCGTCAGTCATCGCTGACGAAGGGTCGAGAGACAGGCGGGATATCAATATCCGATCTGCTATCTCTGGAGAAAGGAGAGGGACTGAAGATGATAGGAAGAAGAAAAGAGGGTAGGGTGATACCAAAGTCAGACCCCAGTCTCCCTTCCATAGCTTGGGATCGAAAAGGAGAGAATGACTCACTTTCACCCCCATTCTCCTCGGAGAGCTCTATTGCGAGGTCCTTGAGGTATACTTGCTCCCATTTGCTGCTCTCCGCCTCATCTTTCTGTCCAAGCGCAAGCATATCAGGTGGAATCAGATGAGGCAAGGTGCATGCATCTCTCAAAAGTTCTGGGAGGCTACCGTACTCACACTCAAAGTGATGTTGAAGATCTGCTTGGTCGTTTCATGCTGCCATTGCTTGAACGAAGAGGTCATCGGAGGCGAGATGAGGATGCAGAAAGAGCCAGGGGGATTGGCGATGTGCTTCAGGGAGGGGGGAGAGGGATTTCGACAGGAGTTTGAGGGGGACTGTGGAAAATATCGAATGATTCCAACTCTGTTCCGACGTTCAAGCTCGGGGGGTTGTGATACCACGATGAGCGAAGTGGAGATCGGCTTGGGTTCGAGAAGGTGAAACGGGAGCGTGACGTGCGAGTGTGCAAGTGTGCGAAAATGGGGGGAGTCTACGATGTGCTCTGGGGACCAAGGAGGATGTGAGTGCGAGTGAGAGAATGGGGTCAGGAGAGAGGAGAAGTGAGCAAGGTTGTGGAAGTCGAGGAGTTGATGGGTGTGTCAATTGGGTGGGTTGCGTGTGTGTTGCACATTCCGATGTCATTACGCAAGGGCCTCCCTCCCTCACCTTCCTCCGCTTCCTGGCTCGAGAGCTGATCTCCCGATCACAGTCCTTCCTCCACTCCAACTCCCATCAATCCGCATCTTGCCCCCGGTACCAGTCTCTTCCTTTCCGTATCCCCTCGTCTGACCCAAGTATCGAATCTGGTCCTTACTCCAGGATGTCGAGGAGGGTGCAGGGAGCGGGATGCCGTAGAACAAAAAAAGTAGCTTCCTCTCGTCCATGGTTCCTCGAATATTTTGATTTCCGAAGGTAGAGAGCGACAAGGACGTTTGAAACTGGGGCAGAGATCCTCCTTCTAATCCATCTTTACCAACAAGCTCGCCCACCTACATAGGTAGATGGACCACAAAGGCAGTGCACTCAAGGGGAAAGGTCCTCGTTTTCCCCCACCCCTTCCTCCCCTCTCAGCTTTGAAAAGGAAAGGTTGCGGTGTTTCTCGGTTCGATTTCAAGGTCAAGCTCGTTCATCTCCCTTCTCCCTCCTTTTTCGCGTTCAAGTGGGAGAGAGACGTCTGGATCTAACAAGCAACTTTACAGCTTTCGAATGGGTTGGCCGTTGAGGAGGAGGGGGAGGGTGAAGCGGAGAGCGGGAAGGTAGAGGGAGAGGAGAGAAGTGGAGAGGGGAGGAAGGGAGTGTGAAAAGAGAGCGTGATGGGAGAAAAGTTCACTGATCTTCGAGAGAGAGCTCGAGATCAGGACCGTACAGCTTGGAGTTGAAGAATCCCGGGTCGAACCAGTTCACTCGAACTTTGTTCAAAAACGGGTGGACGTTGCGGGAAAAGGGGGCGGAAGAGGTAGGGAGCCGGGCATACTTCGTCAGCCCAGATCCGAAGAACAGCTCGAGACGAGGCAGTCAGCTCTGCAAAATGTGGAATGGATCGGGGGCATGACTCACCATAACCGTCCTCTCCACCAGAAGCGTACGCCTTGCCAGCCGGGTGGATGGCGATGGTGTTGATGGGACCAAAGTGACCAGGCAGCCTGGCGCACTCCTCTTCAAAGACCTTGTGCCAGAATCGAGTCTCGAACCTTCCTTGCCTCGCAGAGGTTGTCGTTACATTCATCGCCTCCTGACCGCCACCGACGATGATGTATGGCTTGGTTGGGTGGATCGAAGCGCTGTTCAGAGGGGTCTCGGTCGCGTACGTCTTGATTATTTGAAGTGTCTTGGTGTCGATGAGCTGCGCAAAAAGGGTTTTCCGGCAGTTTTTGTTCGTGATGCTTGTGTCAGCCTTCGGTCCCTTTCCCTCTGGATAAGCTTCAGCAGCGCCGCCCATCTCCCATGGGTTCCAGTTCCTTTCCTGCCTTTCCTTCACCGGCTGTCGAGAAGACCATCCTATCTCTGCCTGGACTGCAACGTCAGAAGCTTCCTCTCCCGTTTCCTCGTGAATGCACCTTCTCAGGACCTGCGCCACTCGGCAACACCTCCATGTCCACTCGCCCAAGAGACTCCGATCGCTCATCCAACCGACGAGGTAAGACGCTTTGCAGGCCATGTCGCTCCAACTCACCTTGGCACTCTTGTCCTTCCCGCTGGTGACGAAGTAGGTCCTGTCGGAACTCATTTGCAGGTCAGTGATGACTTCGCCGCCATGGGCGTCGACGGACTTCTCCTCCAGCTCGGCGTCGATGCCGGTCTCTGGGTCCTTCTCGTCGTGGTAGTAGAGCGCGACCTTTCCGTTCTCGTGACCGGTGACGATGTATTGGTCCAGTGGCGCGAAAGCTGCGACGGTGGCCTTTGGCCCGGAGAAAGTGATCGTTCGGGTTGGCTGCTTTGACTGCTCAGTCCAAGTGTCTGGGTCCCTGTTGATTCGGAAAACCTGAACAGCTCCTCGGTAGCCCATACGAGCCTCGGTGACGACGAGAACCTGGGTGCTGTCCTCTGAGAAGGCCACCCTCTTGGCAGCAGTGTTGAACTCCCAAACAAACAAGCATTTTCCGGAAGAGACCTCCCAGAGCCTCATCTGGTTGTCGGCAGATCCAGTGATCAGAAGGGTGGAGGTAGCTGCAGTTGGTGAATCGCATCGGATTGGCAGGCAGTGGCGAGAGAAGTTAGAATCGGAGATGATCCGCCTTCATGTCCCATCGCAGACGACGTTCGGACTCGTTCTCGAGAACAGGACGCCTTGAAGATCGACACTGGTTAGATGACCAGGACATGATGTTGTGCATCTCCAAGTGGTCCAAAACAAGGTCGACGATGTAGACGGGAGAAGGATGAAGGGAGAGAGAGGAAGGAGTGAGAGGAGAGGGGATCAAAGTGTTTCCACTCACCATCAACATCGACGCTCCAAACGGTACCATTGTGCCCCTCATACGTCCCGAGCCTCTCTCCATTGTGAGAAAACCAAGCGTTGACAATGTTATCTTTGGATACAGAGAAGAGTAGGTCCCCCTCCCTGTTGAACTTGATCTGGTTGAGCGATCGCTCGTGTCCGGACAAAAGAATCGGTCTCTGTTCAAAGCGATGGAATCGGGAATGCCAGAGGGAATGGGGAGCGGCGTTTTTCACGAGGGTTCCAAGAAGAAGGCCAAGAGGCCAAGGAGAGGTGAGAGGGAGGAAGAAGAAAAGAAAGCGAGAAAGAAGTGGCGGTCTATCGGTCAGTTGCATGATCTTGGTTTCAAGTCTTGTGATGTTGCTTCGGACCATCTCTGGGTTGGAACTTGTTGACGGAGCAAAAGGGGAGCGGATTGTAAACAAACGAGACTGACCATGACGAAAGATGAGGTGTGCGACGTTGAGATAAGAGGAGGTAGGGGAGTAGAATGGGAAAGGGGGAGCGCCGAAAGGACGGTGACAACGACGACGGCGACGACGACGACCAACGAGGCAAAGCGTGGCCAGGGAGGGCGAACGCACCCGTCAGTCAGATTGGCTGGTAAGACAAAAAGTCTAAGCACGATTAAAAGCTTCGATCGTGCAGAATAAAAAAAGTCAATACAACAAAGAGGCCAAAGGACTGTGAAAAAAAGGGGGGAGGGATAAAGAAGAAGAAGAAGGAGGAGAAGAAGAAGAAGAAAAAAACATACAAAGGAAAAAGAGAGAAGAAAAAATGCATGTATCAAAAATCTAAAGTAAGAAAAAGTGAATTACAGCTATGCCGCCCTCTTGTATCCCGCGCTTAGCTTTCGGTTGAATGCCACCTTTGGTCGGAAGAGGGAGAGGTAAGTGATCGAGGGTGGGAAGGAACCCCACCTCACGTGATCCTTAACCTCAGGCAGGCCCCCGATCCAAAGCAGAGTAACAGCACCCTGCTGCCCCTTTCTTTTGCTGCACCAACTTCGGTTCACTGTGGGGAATCCGGTCGGTCCAAGGGTGCGAGCATCATCCTGGACGTGGAATGCTTACGATCGCCTTCTCCCCTCTACATCGGTTGGCGAACCCCAACCAGCAAAAGGGAAGAGAAATGACCAGCTTTGAAGGAGCGGTAGTGTTGGCCCAGAGGGACAGTGACAATCTAGGTGTGTGGACATTGTGATTGGCAAGACAACTCGGGGTAAAGGCTCTCTCCACCTTCTCTCCTCTCCTCTAGACCCTGTCTCGGAAGGGAGGAGGCATCTCTCTCTACCATGACAGCCCCGTAGACCCTTCCCCAGTCCCTTTCACGCACGCCTTGGAGAGTTCTGCATCTGGGGACCTTCTTCTGGCCTCTGAAACGCCTCGACGCAGACGATGAGCGGGTGAAAGGGGATCTGATCAGTGCACACCAGACTGCTCCTTGCTGAACGGAGAGGCAAACAAAGAGAAAACATGGGGGGACTTTTGACTCTGATCGAGATGTGATGGATGGGTTGGTCCTCCCTCTCCGATAAGCCTCTGTCAGGCAAGATCCCAACCCCTTCCTGTCGAGATCCACACCTCTTTTTCTTTCTTTTTTGGAAACCTGTTTGGGTGGTTGGAATTCGAAATTTCGAGCGTGACGGATCCCGAATCTGGACTCTTGGATTAGAAATCAAGAGGACGATGGCGACAAGTTGACGTAGAGGAGGCGTGCGGACCAGATTCCTTCCCTTTTGTTCCTTCCCAAGAGACCCACCTCCCCTTATCATTACCGCACACAGTGCATACGGTGCGGACTGTTGCACCTGTGCTGGTTCAGCACAAGCCCTCCAAGTATATCAACCCAACCTTTGACCTCGACCTCTGCAACCTCTTTCTCCTCTCCTACCTCAGTCCTTCTTCTTCCCCTCCCCAAAACCAGACCGACATCTCCATACCCTTCCCATCCTTCAACATCCTCATCAAGGGTCCAGAGACCAATACCGACATCGTGGAGGAAGGACACGAGAGACGAAATCGCCAGAGAGAAGCTTGCCGGAAAGAAAGTATCCAAGGTAGGAGCCAGTGGGCAGGAACAAGGCGGGGTGGGTTAAAATGAAAAACGACACCATGTCTGCGGAGATCCCTCCTGCGACCAAAACCCAAACCCTACCCTTCCCGGAACCGAACCCCACCGCCTCCCTGATCCTCTCCCACAAACCTCTGGGCAAAAGGGTCCTCATCGTCGGGACGGGCAAGCTCGCAGCCTCCAGGGCTTTCGCCTGCCTCGAGGCCGGTATCAAACCTGTCGTCCTGAGGTTGGAACCGGAGGGCTCGGTCGATCAGGCCTGGTGTCAGGAGTTGAGTTACAGGCTCTCCAAAGGCCAGCTGGAATCCTTCCAGGCTCCGGATCAGCTCTGCCAATCCACCGATCAACGTTTCAACGCCGACGAGAGGGAGAAGGCCTGGGATCGAGTCTTGGACGAGCTGGACGGTCTCGTCGTTGCCCACGACGACCGGACATCGGGTGGCAGAGCCTCCTCTTCTGGGTCGATCTCGGAGAACTCCCTCTTTGCGGTCTGCGTCACTGACACTCTCAAGGTGGGCGACGAGGATCAGACGAGGTCCAGGTCGGACCCCTCCCTGCCTGCTAAGGGGACCGCGGAGGGCGTTGACCCTTATTCCCGGGCCCTGTTACTGGCAAGGCTGTGCAAGAGGAGGAGGATACCCATCAACGTGGCCGACAAGCCCGAGCTGTGCGATTTCAGCTTTCCAGCCTCCTTCAGGTTCCCCTGCGTCAATCCGATACAGGGCTCCGCCTCCTTGATCGGCTCGGACGGTTCGGCCCCAGCCGCTCGACAAGCGAACCTCAGCTCCTCGCTCCAGATCGCCGTCACCACGAATGGTAGAGGGTGCAGGTTGGCAGGTAGGATCAGGAGGGAGCTCGTTGGCGCCCTGCCCAGGAACGTGGGCGATGCCGTGGAAAAGGTAGGCATCATGAGGGATATGGCCAAGCAAGGCGACCGAGCTTCTTTCCTCGCTCACGAGAGGGGCCCGGGAGGAGAGGAGGATGGCCAGAGAAGGCAGAAGAAGGCGAGACTATCCAACCACGGGACCAAGGACCTGGAGGAGGAGGATCTTTCGTTCGACGCAACGCCCCTCAACAGCCCCGTGCCCCAATTGGGTCACCAGGGCAACCCCTTGGATAAGGCCTCGGCCATCCTCAAGGCCAAGATGGCTTCTCAGCAGCGCGCGGATGGCATGGCCCTGGCCGAGAAGGAAGAGGAGGCCGAGAGGACAAAGAGGAGGATGAGGTGGGTAGCCCAGATATCAGAGTACTGGCCCATCGACTACCTGGGTTCGTTGAAGGAGGAACAGATGAAGGCCGTGCTCGACACGTACGCCGAGAAGGGGATGGAGTCCGTCCAGTCCACAACCTCATCGGTGGATCAAACCACCACCGAGCTGGTGAAGGCAGGTGGAAAGGATGGCGGCGGATCGCGCGACCAAAGCAGCAGAGGAGGGGGAGGTCAAGAGGTGGAGAAGGCGAGGAGACTGTCGCAACACGACCTCAACATCTACCCGCCCCCGAAGAAATCCAAGAAGAAGGGCCACATCTACCTCCTAGGATCAGGACCAGGTCATCCGGGACTGCTGACAGTCATGGCTCACAGGCTACTCACCTCTCCCGACACGCACCTGATCCTATCGGACAAACTGGTGCCCGCTCCGATCCTCCGACTGATCCCTCCGGGAACGGACTTTGAGATCGCGAAAAAGTTCCCGGGCAACGCCGAGGGGGCTCAGTCGGAGTTGATCGCCAAGGCGCTCAAGGCGGCGCTGGAAGAAGGCAAGAACGTGGTCAGGCTCAAGCAGGGCGACCCTTTCGTCTACGGTCGCGGGGGGGAGGAGGTGTTGGCTTTCAGAAGAGCGGGGATAGAATGCACCGTCGTGCCGGGCATCAGCAGCGCCATCGCGGCGCCGCTGATGTTGGGCATCCCGGTGACTCAGAGGGGTTCGGCCGACTCGTTGATCCTCTGCACCGGGGTGGGAAGAGGCGGGAAGAAGGTCAAGCTGCCCGGCTACGAGAGGAGCAGGACGTTGCTGGTCCTGATGGGCGTCGCGAGGTTGAAATCGGTGGTCGAGATCCTGACGGGGGAGAACGAGGGAGGCGAAAGGGATGGCGCGGCTTTCCCTCCGAACACGCCCATCGCCATCATCGAGAGGGCGAGCAGCAAGGATCAGAGGATGGTCGCTTCCACCCTGGACGGCATCGTTCAAGCCCTGGAAAGGAGCGGAGAGCAGAGACCCCCGGGCATGATGATGATCGGTTGGTCGGTCCTCTCGCTCGAAGGCGAAGGTGATCTGACCTGCCTGGACGAGGATGTCAAAAGGAACGTAGAGACCACTACAGGAGGAGGAGAACGAGTGATGGAGGGGGAGGAGGTTCGGGAGCAGGAGCAGGGACCAGGTCGCGGGTCATACGACCAAGAGATTCGAAGGAAGGACGACGATAGGATCACGAGGTGGCTTGGAGAGAAAGGCTACCTGATCAAGGAAGGACTTGACGAACACTACTCAAAGTCCCTGTCCGACCTGGTGGGCGAGACCTGGCGCTCAGTCCACGACGGTGTCAAGCCGAACGGGTCGGTGGTGGTCAAGGCTGAGGGTGTTCCTGTCGGATCCGAGAGCATAGCACTGGAAAGGAGGGACGAGAGCGGATGGGCAGGACCGAGGTACGGAAACCAAGGCCGACCCCAAGGTGGATGGGTCGAGGGAGAGGCTCCCAACGTACCGGCCTTGGACGAGATCATCCACGCTCAGGACCTAGAGTACGCCAGGATTCAAGCCGGTCTCCTGAAGAGGGATTGACGGTGCCGCCGGCGTGAAGAGGGGGGTTCAGGTGGCCAGGGCCGGAGAGGGGTATGAGACAAGTCGAGGAACGTTTCCTTGCCACATGCTCGCATGGACAGTCCTGAAAGGTGTGTCCATACTGTACGGACGGACGTGAACCATCCCTAAACTCTGTTTGAAAAGTAGATCTTTCGATTTGATGCAGTTTCCCATTCGGCGAGTGGCCATGAGCATCGAGGGGGAGTGGCAGGGGTGATACACTTGTCAGAGGACTGTCGTCGACCGGGGAACGATGAATAAATGGTCTTAGGCGATGAACGACGACCGTGTTCCGCAGAGAGCGAGGGAGGGAGGGACCGGATGGAGAGACGGAGGGGCACGGTGGAAAACAGATGAGGAAAAGGGAAACCGGCTGCGAATCTCTGACGAGACCTCAAAAAAAAAAAAGGAAATAAGAAAACGAAAACGAAATCAAAAAGAAAGACGATAAAAGGAAACCTTTGCAATGCTGGAAACGGAAAAGGAACCTCTGTAGAGTCACTACGGAAGAGCTTTCTCGGGCTTCCGGATCAGCCCTTGGGTGCCTTTGGTGGCGCGATGTAGACTCTCCCTCTGCCTGGACCCTGCTTGAGCTTGACCTTGGGCACCTCGGTCTTTTCCGTCCTCTTCCTGCTCCAGCTGACCTGGCTCGTCTTTGAGAACCCTCCCGCCGCCACCGAGCCCGCTCCTCCTCCTTCAACCCCGAAGCCTCCCTCCTGCTGTTGCGGATCGCCCCCGTTCAAGACGCCAAGGTTCTTTCGACTCTTCATCCCGATCGCCATCCCCATGAACCTCGACCTCTTTCCCTGAGGAGAGGCTGTCGGGCTCTTGCTCCTCTCGCCTCCCTCGAGCAGAGTGCTGTCCGGCGGGGAGAGGAGTTCCGCGATGCCTCCACCACCGGAGGAGAGTGGACTGGTGGCGTTGAACTGGTAAGCTGAGACGGCGGGAGATTGGTTGCCTTCGGAGGAGTAGAAGCTCGACTGGACCCCCACGGACAGCGTGGACGGAGCGGTGGTCGAGTCGGTGGAGTGGGATGGCCTCGGTGGACCATCTGGCCCTGCACTTCCACTTTGGATGGTCAAGCCCTCCACCTGGAGGCCGGTCGAGTTGGGATGATGGCAGGCGTCCTCCGTTGGCGGCGCCCGCTCCTCCTTCCGCCCACTCTGCTGGTGGAGATGGTGCGTGGGAGGAGTGAGGTGATCCGGTTGGGAAGCGTGTCCCTGGCTGCCATTCGCGTTGGCCAAGGTGGCCATGGCCAGCATCTTCTCGAGCGCCTCGATCTTCTTCGCCAGCTCGTCCACCCTCTGGTTCTCCCTCTCGCTACCTAGCATGCTGATCGACTCGTCCTGCCAGTTGTTGTTTACCGAGCTAAGGGCGATCGAGCTGGAGGCCGGCGTGTACTGACCCATGTACTGGGAGGGCATGCCCCTCATCATGTGAGGATGATGGGGATGGTGGCTGAACATGTGAGGAGGCTCGTGAGGGTAGTAGTAGGCGCCGCCGGGCGGGGGCAGGTACGGTGGGTGTTGCTGCTGGAGGTGGTGATGGTGAGCAGTGGGCGATAAGGCGCCTGGCCTCTGGAGGCTGGAGAGCTTCCTCTGCAGAGCCTTGGACCTTTCAAGTTCGATCCGATCGACGACCACGTCGTCGGTGTAACTGTAATCCCCCCTCGAGACTTGGATGCCGGGAGGGGATGGCGAGGCGGCGTTCCTCCCGCATCCGTTCTCATCGACGCCGAGCCTTTCTTCTTCGTTTGAGGGAAAGTACCGCTCTCCCTCCAGACGGTTCCTGGCCTCGACTAAGGGGGGCTCCCTCTCGTTCCTTACTTGACCGACCGGTTTTCTCTGCCCGTTCTGATCCATCACTATCATTCCTTCAGGGGTGTTGGGAGCCTTCGGGGGCGGCGAGGAAGGAACCGGTTTCCGAAGGGGCCTCTTCTCGCTTTGAGATCTACTGCTTGACTCGACCTCTAACGGGACTTGTTCAGGGGAGTCCATCCTTGACCTCTCACCTTTGGCCTTGAGTTTCAAGGCCATCTGAAGCTGTTTCACTTGCATCCTCAAAGCCGCCACTTCGAAGTCGTCACTCGTGTGGGACGCCGATCGCTCCGAAGTGGTTGGTTCAAGTGGTTCCGTTCGGAAGGAAGGTAGGACCTTCTTGCCCGTGCGGTGGACAACTCCTCCTGCTCCTCCTGCTCCTCCTGCTCCTCCACTGCCCCCACCACCACCGCCGTCGGCTTTCGAGCTGTCGAGGAGGTCCGATTTGGAAACCCTCTTGAGCCTGACGGACTGGTTGGGTTCGTGATCGTAGACGGAACCAGGTCTCCAGTCGGGATCGTCGACGCAAGAGTTGTCATCCCATGCCGCCTCGCCTTCGATTCGGACCTCGGTCTCCCTAGATCTCGACCTGCTCTTCCTCGAGATGATCTCGAGCAGGTCTTCCTCGTCCATCTCCAAGAGATCTTGGCGCCTCACCATCATCCCTCTCCTTTGGTTGCTCCTTTTCCAGTTGACGTTCAAGCTGTCATTGGAAGAAGTGTTGAGGAAGCTGATTTGCTGCTGCTGCCTCTGCTGCGGAGACTGATTCCAGCCCAACCTGGCGTGCCCGTCAGCTCTGACATCCTCAACCCCTCCCCCAACCCAGGATGATCCCTCTTCGCCTACTTCCATCAACCCCGCATCGTCTTGATCATCCTCCTCCACCGTCCCTTCCGCCTGCATCAGCTGGGCCTGTCTCAAGGAGAGGTGGGAGATCGAGTTTTGAAATCCAAACATGGAACCCCTCTTGGATCTCGAAGGGGGTTCCGGAAATGGTTGGTGTTGTTGTTGATGATGATGACGGAAGGGAGCAGAGGATGAGGAACCTTGGGAATCGTTCCTCCTCGGCATCGACGTGATAGGCTTGAAGAGGCCAAGGCTACTTCCGGATTCCGACGAGGCCTGACTCATCCTCGCCGGGACGGGATCTCCCCTCTTCCTAGGCGTCTGATTCTGCTGCTGCATGGTGGCGATCGCTGCTTCGGCTTCCTGCTCTCGCTCGAGTTCCTCTGCCTGCCCCAGCAACTCGCCACCTCCTCTATCCCTGTAGCCGAGGTATTCCTTCCTGGGAAAAGGAGGCGACGGCTTGCCTTCTTCCAGATAGTGGATGGAGTGGACGCTGGTGAGGGCCGTGCTGATACTGCTCGCGCTGTCGTCAAAGTTGGAGACGGAGGGAGAGACGAGCGAAGCGCTCGCGGAACCACCGCTGAAGAAGCTCCTTGTCGGTGTCAAGGAAGAATTGGAGGATGGAGGGAAAGGAGAAGGGTGCACGCCGATGCTTAGAGGATGGTGATCGCGATGTTGATGGCTGCCGTGAGCTTGATTGAAGCTCTGATTGGAAGGAAGGATGAGAGGGCGTAAGTGAGGTGATGATGAATCCACCGCATTCATTTTATTACTGGGCTGGGGCGACAAAGCGTCCGATTCAAAGTGTTCCTTCTTGGAGAGGAGTAGCGGTCTTGGAGAGACTTCCTTCACGGTTGAATTCGCCTCCGCCTTGAAGAAGTAGCGACTTGGGAGAATTGGTGAAGATTCTCCTTGAGAGGGTTGGAAGGAGGAAAGGAGGGAAGGGGGGATGGGGGAAGTGGGGGTAGGTGTGGTGGAAAGCTTTATGCAGGTGACGTTTGACGGGGTTTAACAGCGCTATATGTCCAAGAAGGACCTGTCCGCTTCTGACTCCGCCTCACTGTCAGGTTCGATGAGGATGAAAGTCCTGAGAGGTTCCACCCGCTGGACTCCACCGGACGGTTGCTTGCCTTCGAATGCCAACAGCGGTGTTTTCCTTTCTCCCCCCCCCCGTTGGTTTCGTTTTGTCTTGTTTTGCTTTTTTTTTATTTCCTTTGCCTTTTCCCCTTTTCTTGATGTCTCCGATAAGCGCCTTTACGATCGGGTACCAGTAGCTTCCTATCCCAGTCCTTGTTGATATTTCCTTCCAACAGCGTCTCCCGTTGCTGGTTTGTGAATGAAGTAGGTAAGAAAGGGCGTGGAAGTCAAGAAATGAGCTCTAAAAATCCCAACGGTCTGTCTCTGAAGAGAAGGGAAGATTCATTGGATGATCCTACTCCACATACCTTGGGTCAGTCCGCAGGTGGGGAAAGGAAGGTGAGAGATAAGGCGAGTGGGCGGATGGACGATCTCCCCCCAATCCCCCTTCCCAACTCACCCGTGGCGGATTTGGGACGATATGGGGAGAAGAACGGTTTTAGGCGAGCTTCCCTTCCTACGTATGGGGAGGAGGGGAGGGGGCAAGCACGACTTGACAGGTGGATCAGGGGAGGGGGGCAGATGATTGATTTGATTATGCGCCTGCAAGGCTCTCCTCAACGGTCTTCCTTCTTCTCGGGAAAGAAAAATTGAAAAAAAAATAGGGGGAAGAGGTAGGATTGTGGAGCCGGGATTCTTCTGGAGTTTGAAAGTCGAGATGATATACTCGGAGGCTGAGGTTTTGACTCTTGTTCCCTAGATATATCCTCGCGTGTAAAGTAGGTGGAAGGGGGAGGGGTTCAAAAGGTTTGAGAAAAAAAAGGGTGGGGAGGCGGGTCGCTGGAAAGGGTGATTGCCGAAGTTCTTGAGGGTGAGCAGGGGTGAAGGAGAGAGAGTCTCTGGCCGTTGATGTTCGTCGTCCAGGTGGTAGTGGTGGTGACTGAACTATGCCAGGAGAACCGGTATCAAGGTGGGATTGGGGAAATCAGTCGCATAATTGGAGGGGGCAAGCCAAAGTCGAGGTCAAGCTACCTTTCGAGTCAGGCGGGCCTGCCAAGGACGGTTTACCCAGCTTTCCCCTTCTTAAAAAAGGGGGGAGTGGGGGAGGGGGAGAGGTGAAAATGTTCCGAGGAAGGAAGGAAGGAGGGAAGGGAGGAGGAAGAGGTAAGGGAGGAGAGGTGAAGCAAGTGAGGGAAGTGAGGGGCTTTCTTCTACACGATTGTCAAACGTTGGTCACCACCCACAAGGAAGGGAAGACAGAAAGCAAGCAAGTCAAACAAAGAAAAAGACGCAAGAGGATCAGGGAAGCCACTGAGGAGCCGGAGTCACCGTGGGGTCTCAGCCTCAGGTTGGTGGAGATCGCCCCTCTCTTGCTCGTTCTCCCTTGAGATAGGCATTGAAAGCTGGGAAGGAGGTACATACAGTATGTATGGGTCTCTCGGACGAACAAGCAGATTCAACAGGCCAGGCCGCCCAGCAAAGATGGCATAAGAAGACAGAGAGGCCTGCCTTGCCCCCCGGTCTCCCTTTCGCGCTGGGTCTTGCTTTGCGTCTGAGCGTCAATTTCATGTTTCACATGAAGGGCTTCTCCACCTTGACCAAGCTGCGTCTCTTCTCTCGCAATCGTGGTGATGAGGGGATGGGGAAGGGTTGTGAAATGCATCCCGGTAAGGGCGGAGAGTGACTCACTCGTGTGCCTTAAATAGTAGCTGGTGCTGTGGCTTGCGACAAACCCATGTCCCATCCCTTTCGCAAGCTGTGCTTGGCAGAAACCAGATTGAGAGCGGAAAACAAATGAATGAAGAAAGAAGATCCATCGTCCCTTCAAACCCTGACGAGGGAGGACCACATGGTGGAAGGATCGCGACAAGGAAAAGGTTTGGGCTTTTGCCCATGCTCTGTCCATGATCATGTATCATGTTAGGAGTTGGGCCAGGGGAAAGAGTGCTTGAGGATTCCAGGGTTCGTTCATGCCTTGGTCAAGTGGACTGTGTTCGCAACCCTGAGGTAGACGACCCCCTTCATCCCACCTCCCTTTCCCTCTCCTCGACGATAAAGCCCACGCCAGCCAAATCACCTCGCTTCATGACTTGGAAACCCCGACCCACCACCCATGCTGAGAAGGGTTTTTACTTTCTATCTCTTCTCTCCTGTCCAGACTCACCGATTCATTCAGTGCGTACTATGCTTCACACGGTGAGTGGGTGACTATACTGTCCATATGCTACATGCTCAACATGCAACAGCTGCAGAGATGAGCCGCAAAGCTCACCCCCTCCTACTCCTTCCTTTTACAGCTTTTCGAGGTTTCTTTCCTTTTCCTTTCCTTTGATCTTGTCCCCTCCATATGGATTGAGACTGGGACAGACCGATCCTCTCATTTCGGGAAGAGAACAAGCCCCGAAACCCTGTTGTGAAGGACAAGGTTTGATTCCGCCCCTCCCCTCCCCGAAATTGGAACATGTGCTGATTCTCGGTTGCTCTTGCCGAACCTCCTCTCTCTCTCCCCGCCCTCCCTTGCTGCCCTTTTTGACGAAGGAGGCGTGGGGGGGAGTGCGAACAAGATGAACCAGTGTAAGATGGGATTCCATGGTCCAACTCTCTCCCTCAACACCCTCTCTCTCTCTCTTCCACTTTCCAACTACCATCCCTCCACCTCATTCTTTTCGAAGCGGCTCCGATCCGTCTTTCCCGATCCAGGCCTCTGGCCAGCCATGTTTACGGACCGATAACAGTAGTGTGTGAAAGTGTGTGTGTGTGTGAGAAAGAGAGAGGGAGAGGGAGAGAGAGAGAGAGAGAGAGAGAGGTAGGTTCCCTTCGTCCTCTCGCTAAGGTCAGGGGAAACTGATAACCCAGGACTGAACGTAAAGTGCAAAAAAAAGGGTCTTTTGGTCTTTAGCTCCACCCACCGACCGTTGTCCCAAATAGGCTTGTATGCGTGTATCCACTATGAGTATGCACCTCGAAGGTGGAGTCGAGAGCAAAGGGAATGGAAGGGAGGTGTGGTGTCGGTGAAAGAGAGAGGGGAGAGAGAGAGCAATGAGCAACAGATAAGACTAAGATCGCCCCAACCAGATTGAAGGGAGCCATGACAGTCCAAGTGAACCTCTGGGAGGGAGAGATAGAGAGGGGGAGAGAGCTAGATAAGCTCGCATGCATGTCCACGCACATGCTGCATTCGGATTGTCAAAAAGGAAGGCTAGAGACGAGTAAAAGTCGACCATGAAAACCAAAAACAAAGAAACACACAACCCATGGCATGATCGAGCCTTCACTCCCAACCCGCTCGATTGCGTACTTGGGAGGGGAGCCCTCTCTCTCTCTCCCTCTCTCCCTTGTCAGCTTCTCAGACTAAAAAAGTACGCTCTTATCAGTGCATGTGCGGATCGCAACGTGCCTTGCTTACCAACCGTCCTTTCCCCGTCAGCGAATTAGAGAAGATGGGAACAAGAGAAGCAGGATGGAATGAAAGATCGGGAGTAGGAGTGAGGAGGTTCTGTAACTCCCATCCAGCCTTGCTGCGTTCTCAAAGAGTAAAAATAAAAAAATTGTCATGGTGCGATGGTGGGGGAAGGGGGGAAAGAGGGGAAAGGGATGACCCCTAACCTTGGTTCAAGCCCCAAGAAACAAAGAACTCTTCAGAGCAGATCGATCGGGGGAGCCCGATTCTGATCCCTTTCCAGAATCAAAGAAGTGGATGCCGAATGAGAGCCAAAGGGCCTGAGTGTTCGTCGGCGGAAACCATTCGCCTGCCCTTATGTTGGTTTCAGGCTGGGACCGTGTAAGGGGAAGAGAGACAGAGAGAGGAAAAGAGAAAAACGGAAGGAGTCGTGGGGAACAGGGAAACGCCGAGACACGATTGGGGGGGAAGATGCTCTCGGCCTTCTTCCTGAAGACCACTTCTGCGCTCAAATTTGCAAATCAGGGGCCTCTCCTTCTCCCACACCATCTACATGATTCATCTCCGTCCGTGAAATTCATCTGGAGAGAGAGAGAGAGAGAGAGGACTCCCTCCCATCGCGTCCCTCTGGTCTCCCTCTTTTACTTGATTGATGCAGTGTTCTCCCCCTCCTCCCAGTATGGAAGCGGGAGAAAGGCCAAGCAACAGAGGTATCGAATCATAGGTTCTGCCAACATGGCGTTGGGCGGGGGCAAGGGGTGGTTGTGAAGGGAATGCCAAGGAAGTTGGAGGAAAGCGACAGGAAGTCGAATGAACAGACGGAAGACCAAAAATAAAAAGAGAGAGAAAAAGGGAGGGAGAATGAGCGAGTCAAGAATAGGGTCGAAGGGTTGAATGTGAAAATCGTTTCCTCTCTTCTTCTCAATGAACACCCCCCCCCCCCCCCCCCCCAACCCCCTTCCCTTATCCCGATCACCGACCGACAAAGGCTTTGGCAGACCCTGCATCACCATCGACCTCACAGGCTCCGAGCATGCCGTCCAGCCTCTCCAAGAGTTGGTCCAGTCTACCCTCTATGCCGTCGGCCGCTTGGTTGGCGTCGTCCATCCTCTTCAGTAGCTCCGAGATCGAGAACTCGTCCCCTTCTCCGATCTCGCCACTCCTTGTCGCCTTGGACCCTGCTTCCGCTCCGGCTGCGAGGAGCGGCCCCAAGGTGCGTCTGTCGGCCGGAGAGAGGCTCTGCATGAGCGCTTCTAGTTCCAAGGTGGGATCGATGAGCTCGTCCTCCTCCGCCTCGTCTGATCCCGATGCTTCGACCTGCCTTGGCCCGCCAGCCCCTTTTCCTTCTTGTAAGCCTTGGGTTCCGACGCCTTCCTCCACGTAGCCCACATCCTCGTTCGTAGTACCGACGGCGACGCTGGCTCGGTCCCGGAGTGAGACTTCCTTCAACGTGGTGCCGTTCGGTAGGGCTGAAAGCGTCGCTTTGTTCGCGTTCCCGTTCATCAAACATTGGCTGGAATCGCCAGGTCCCGGAGCGACGGTTGCGCTGCCCAAGGCTTCAGCCAAAAGCGGCGGCAGGTTCGAGTTGAGAGGGTTCGAAGTCGTAGGCGTCCTCGAAAGCCGCCTCTTTTCCTCCTCTTCCTCCTCCAAGCCGACCGGATTCGTCGGCTTTTCGTCTATGGGTGAGAGGGCGTGGTCCCCCCCGGTTGTCCCGGAGACCCCTAAACCACCGCTCCAGCCGGAACCGACGTTGCCCAGATGCAAGGTGGTGCTGGTATCTGGGTTCGGCAAACCTTCTTCCACCGGCTGGGCATTTGTGGATGTCGACGGTGCCGGGATGGCCGGAGGCTCGACTCCAACGTGCTTGATCCAGGCGCCGATCGCCCCGAGGTATCCTTCGTGCCTGAGGAAGAAGGCCCTTTTGGTACCCTTGCTCCAGAACCTGATGGCGTACGAAAGCGTCGAGATGGTGGCTTGGTGACCTCGGATGAAGCACCCGCCAAAGTAGATCCTGTCGAGGTTGAACTTTTCCGCGTTCATGTAGGCGATCTGACCGATGTTGTTCGAGATAGCGTACAATAGCGACTTGCAGATGTCCTCGGGTCTGAACTTGCGCTTCCTCCCTTCCCGGCCCTGGGCCTTGGAGTCCTTCCTGAACACCTTACCGAACGAAGAGGCGATCGTCGAAGACTTGAGGCCGAGGTGATTGAGTCCTATCGAGCCATAGATGTCGCCGACCATCATATCGACTGTGCTGTTGTCACCCTGCTCGGAGAGCTCGAGCATTTCTTGAGTGGAAAGAGGAGGTTTCGGATGGATGTCTTTTTGGTGTCAGCGTTCCACGCCCGATCGTCCTCCGTCCTCCAGCCTTACCCCTTCCCCTTCCCCTTTCCCCCTTTCATACTTTTGGGCATGGAGCTCTCACGACCACAGGGAGGCCGCTAGCGATATTTCCTGTTCCTGACGATCTCCGCCGCCACGCGTCACGAAGTTACTCACCATCAAAGCTCTCGGCATCGGTTAGCAGGCTCAAAAGACCCCACAAGGTTCCTCCTCCCAAAGACGTGCCGCTGACCCTCTCAAACTTTCCGTAGTCGTCCACCTTGATGATGCTGACGCCGGATCCTATGTTGACGAGGAGGCAGGGTAGTTTCGGGCTCGGGTGCGAATCGAAAAGCGGGGCGTACAGCGGTGGGTTGGGAGAGGGCCTGGGCAAAGGGTGTTGCAAGGGGATGGAGGACCTCGCCGCTTGGGCATCCGCGCGAGCCTCCGGGCTTTGGGGAAGAGGGCTATGCAAGGCGGCAACGAGCTCGTCCGAGTACCAGAAGACCTCGTCGGGTATCAAGGTGATGAAGTTGAGACCCGTGATCAGGCAGCCCATCTCATCCTCCCGGTATACTTCGACCCCTAGCTCCCTTTCGAACAAGTCGTAAAAGAGGTGCGCGCCACCCCCTGTGGCCATGAGCTTGACGCCCTTCCTCATGTCGTCGATCGAGACGCCATTGGCCCTGGCGCTCCGCTCGATGAGCTCTTGCAGGAAACTCACACACGACTCGATGTCGCCAGTCTCGAACTTGATAAAGTTGAGCCTACCGCCAGGCAAGGCTGCCGGGAGGGATCTCCTCTTGAGCAGGGTCGAGTGGATGGCCGATACGGTTGGTGGGGTACTCAAGATTGCCGTCGGGGTCAGCGTACCACTCGGGATGGGGTGAATGCTGTTCGAACCTTCGTAGCCGTACGTCGGGGGTGTCCGCGGGTACTGAGAGCCATTCATCGAACTCTGCCTCGAATGGAAGTTGGACCTGCTCGGCTTAGGCGAGATGCTGTTGGCCAAGGTCTTTGAAGAGGCAAACAGAGGCGAGGAGGGCATGGTCGGTGACTGGTCCCCCCAAGCTTTGCTCGCATCGCTGGAGGACCGGGATCTCGTAAAGTAGACCACTTTCGCCAAGGACCCACCGACCTGATCGAGGGCAGAGGAAATGTAGGGGTTGGTGAGGAGAGGAGAGGAGGAGGAACGGGGGCAGAGGGTTAGAAATCCGTTCTCGGATCTTGGGCGATAGAATGCTTCCAGAATCTCAAGTCCCCATGGCTTTGCGCTTTTCGTGCTTTCCTTCCGGTTAAGGAGCAGAGAGGGACAGGGAAGGGGGCCAGGTGCCAGACACTCACATCAACGGCGATATGCGATACGGCCTCTATGTGGTTGGGGAGGTAAATGTCCCTGCTATCCCTCTGGTCCGGATGCGAGGCCTCATCCTCCATGATCTTTGCCCCCCTGGAGATGGTTCAGAAGCCGCCGAGCGAGTAAGATGTGGAATCACACGGAGTGTTGGTTGTAGGGGTGAGCATCTCATGCCCCGAATTCCGGTCCACCCTCTCTCCCCAATCTCTGCTTCCTCCTCCCAAAACAGACCCTGGCGCTTGGGCTGAACCTAGCGGTCAACTTACCTGGTGTCGACAAAGATCTCGACGGGGGGAGCGGGTGGGGTCTGCATCTCGAGAAGCAGGGATCACTTGAGGATGTGGGGAGCCTTGGCCAGGGAGACACGGGAACGGATGTAGGAGGCCGGGTTTAGGGACGGGAGGTTGGATCCTGGCCTTGAGCCAGGAGAGGGTTCGGCGAAAATTGGGAGCTCTGGAGATGTCAGGCTGAGGAGGAAAAGGAAGACGAGGGGAAGGACAGTGATGGGGGGGACGCCCAAAGAGCGAAGGCGGGATGGCGGACCCTGGGCTTGTTGAAAAGGAAGGTAGGTCGGTGCTAACAAGCCTTGACCCCCGAGTCCAACAGGAACGGAACGCTTCTTTGAATGCCGCTGAGGACCCGCTTTGAGAGGCTTTTGGATGATTTCGATTTGGGTTGGGGGCTGATCGATACAGAGCACGTTGGAGAGTGACGGGCGGAGAGGTCGAGGGAAGGAGGGTGGGAGAGGGATGAGGAGGAGGCTGGAGGGGGAAGGGGGGAAGGGAAGAAGACCGAGTGAGAGAGTTTGGAATGATTCGAGCTGGGGAGAAGGCGAGCGACGGACGGACAAAGGTCAGGTGCAAGCTCGAGAAGCTGGGATATAGCCGGAGGATGGGGTTTTCTTTCGGAAGTACTTGGGACTGTTCGTCGAGTCGAGTCCGACGGGGAAAGGGCCAAGAGAGGGAGGAACGCAGCAACGGAAAAGAGAGAGAGTTGATTGGTGAAGGTCAATCCAACCATTAAAAATTGTTGTGATCCAAGTCGGCTGGTTTGGG
This sequence comes from Violaceomyces palustris, assembly GCA_003144235.1. Classification (NCBI taxonomy): domain Eukaryota; kingdom Fungi; phylum Basidiomycota; class Ustilaginomycetes; order Violaceomycetales; family Violaceomycetaceae; genus Violaceomyces; species Violaceomyces palustris. The sequence goes on along the minus strand of KZ819747.1, from coordinate 7,831 downwards.
TTGCTCAACCTTTTCGAAACGCACGATCCACGACCGACGCTAAGGGCAGGAGGACTCATGACTTGAAATCCGAGTCCAAACCTGAGCCGAGTGCAGCAGCGAAGTCCCACACACACAATCCTCAATCCTCACACATACCCTCACACTCACAGCTCACACACACACTCATGAGCAATCAGTGAATGTCCGTGGTGTGAGTAGGAGTGAGAAGTCAGTGGTGAGTGGTAGAAGGTGGAGCAAGCCAAATCCGGCTTCGCAGTCACGAGTTGTGACTTGTGAGGGGTGATTCCCGTCTTGCGCTGTTATTCGGACTGGAGAGTCCGTTCACCCCTCTTTAGCAGCCTTGGCTTTGGCCTCTTTTGGATTTCCAGATCACCGACCGACCTATCTCACATTTTATTTTTAGGTGGATGCTTGTTCACCGAATACAAATCGAAGCCAGGCATCTCCACCCTTTCTTTACCTTGCCTCCCCTTCCTGTTCTTCCTTCTTCTTCCCTCCTTCTTCTCTGACCCCAAACCTAAAAAAGAGCCGAGTCTCACTCTCCCTCCCCAAGGCTTTGGAAACTCACAGCTGTGATCGTGATGGTGAATGTGACTGGGACCCTCGAGATACGATCCCGAGTGTACAAACGCACACGTACAGCGATGAATCCATATGGACGATTTGACGGCAAGGGACTGGCACCTCATCTGGTTCCACTGATAAGGTGTTCACCCCTTCTCCTCCCCTCTCTGATGAGAAGAAGCCCGAACCAAGGAAGTGGAACAGGTCTCGAAGGGGTTGGGTGGCAACTTTAGGATTCGTGGATGAGTGATCGCAGCCGGGCGGAGCGGGCCAAGGGTCCCCACGCTCGACTTGCCGCTGCAAACGGCCGTGCACCCATCCATCGGGACTCAGGCGGACGGACTCGAGAGGAAAGTGGTCCACACAAGTCACATTCTTGTGTGGCGGCTTATCCTCTGCGTTACACACCACACTCACAACTCGTCACTATCATTGATTCAGGATTGTAGATACCGCGACCCGCTTTTCCCCTAGTAAACCCTCCCAAGGTTACCGAGTGAAGGTGGTAAATACCTCTAAAGGAAGACACTCGACGTTCCCACTTCGGATTGGAACCTATCCTCAGCCTCTCTCCCTACACTCAGCTGACGCTCGACCTCGCCCATCGACCTCTTCCAGGTGAGATCGCGAACCGACGAAGGGAAGGAAGGAGGAAGGAGAGGAAAGGGAAGTGGGTGGAGGATCGTGAATGGACTCGTTGGGGGTAGGGCATGTGAGGGTCTGTTACACCATCCTCACCCTTTCATCGATCCGTTTTCATTCCGTCGCGCCTACACTCATCAGCAGGCCACCTTCTCGTCGGTTAGGGTGTCCTCTTTCATTCTTGTTCTATATCCTCACCTGTATCACACCCTGGCCGTTTCGGGTTGGCTCAATCCAACCTGACTAGTTTTTCTTTCTCTATCCGTACTGAGGTCGTCCCAAGCGTGGGGCTCGGAGTGCTAACTTTGTGAATGACCTTGGATAGAACTGGTGAGTAAGCATACAGTTCGGTTGTATCCAAGCCTCAAGTCCGTCCGACTCTGAATTCAGCCATGACCCCCCTCCACTTGAAACCTTGGTGACTGATCTGATCGATAAGCCAAAGTGGGACCGAGCGTATTGATTCATGAATCGACCCTCTCCTCTCCTCCCCAGGGATTGACTGTGATGGTCGAACAACCTTGCCGCTCCGTTCTCGAGCTGAGACTGGTCAGTGGTAGATCTGACGGATGCTTTCCGAGTACACACGTACTGGAAGTGGCTGGCATGGCGAGCATATGGAATGCGATGGGGAGGGCGTGTGAGTCGTGAGGCTGTGATGGTATTTCCACGCGTACGCATGAGGCATTTGGGATAGTGGCCGAAAGGGAGAGGAGCCACGAAGAAGGACCAACTCTTTTTCAGGGGATGACGGGATGCGGTCAGGGTTGGTAGTATGTAGTGATGCGATCTCGAAGGAGTTGCGAGGGGTGCAGTAGCAATGAGAGGGTCGAGTTGGACGCCACCTGTGAACTGGTTACTAGAATGTACTGCACTCAGCCTCACGGAAGAACGTGGGTGTTGCGCGGTGCGGAGAGGGTACTCACTCGCCAAGGAGGGTCAGGAATCGTTCAAACCTCACACTTGTCACTGTGACTGATCTCGACTAACCCCCTTATGACCAGGCCAAGCGATCTCCCGATCAGACTGAGTGCTTTGAATCAAGGTTTCGAACCGAGCGACTTTTACGTTGCAAGGGCTAAAGGGACGAATACAAAGCGAACGACGTGGGATAACGACGTGAGGTGGTCGAAAGTATTCCTCTCCCCACATGGGATGGTATGGATTACGACCAGGTGGAATCGCGGATCGGAATCCTTTCGACCTCTCTTTTTTATTTTTTGGTGGGTATGTCATGCAACGGGCTTCATCGAAAACCGGATCGAATTCGCAACAATTTCACATTCGCAAAGAATCTTCTTTCCAAGAGCCGCCCAAAGCCCACGACTTGCACCGGATTCACAGCCAAACTCTCACTTGCTCCCTCCCTCGCTCACTCCCTCTTCGACTACAACAACAAGGGTAGCCAGCCATCTCTATCAACGATCTCAGCCACCACCCCTGTCCACAAATCCAAACACCATCGTCGCCACCACTACCACCACCGCCACCACCTCCTCGCGAGTCCTCCTTGAAATTCGTCGGAATCTTCTCGTATCTCGATTCACCTGCTTTCCAAAACCTTCTCGTCAAAGCAACATTCCATGCGGTGATCAAGCGGGTCCCCACCTCGTCTTGCCCCTAAACATCCCCCCGCAACCCCGCAGCCTCTTTCCCCCATAGACTCGGTTCACGTTTCCATCTCCCCCACAATCCCCCATCTCTTCAGCCACATTCGTTTTCAACCCTCCTTCCAGTTCCAGGGCCAACCAAGAATCGGTCCCCTCTTCTCAACGTCGGCCCTTTCGTTTCAACCCTTGGTCTTGCTCTTTCTCCTCCTTCCACTCAGCAGCCTGCAGCATACATCCTTCATCCCAGCTTGCACCCATGCCAGCAAAGCATCGCAGATCGTCCTTCTCCCTTCCCAAGGGGGGCTCATCCTCTTCTCCTCCACGCTTGCAACCCATCTCGACCTCAACAACGTCTCCCAGATCCTCCTCCTCCTCCTCCTCCTCCTCCTCCTCCAGGCTCCTCCCCTCCCCGACCAGACCCTCCTACTACTCCTCGTCCTCCACCTCATCTCCCTTCTCCCTCCTCCCTCGCCTTGACCGACACATCAACCATCAAGCATTGGCTTCCCCTCCCACCCGACCTTTCCACATCAAGAGGAGACGGAGGGCCTCCCAGCCCCTCCCCGCTTCCACCTCACTCAAGTACGCAGCCTCGGCCACCGCCCGCAGGCACCTCGGAGATCTGAGTTCCTCCGCCGGCTACTCGAGCACCAGCGCCGACTCGAGCAGCGAAGACGACGATGACGCTGGCTGGAAGGCGCTCAACGGCGCCGCTCACAGGGGCACCACTTCGCTCGAGTACCTCGACCTCTCCCTCTCGCTGCCTTACACGCTCGTCTCGGTCAGGAACCACTTTCTCTCCTATCTGGCCGACCTCGAGTCGCGAGTGCGAGGCTTCTACAACTCTCACCAGCAAGGCTTCGTCGACCCCTTCTTCGGATCCAAGCCCGAGTCCAGCCGGGATTCGCAGTTCGCACCCTTCTACGCTCAGCTCGAGGCGCTGAGGGACGACCTTCGCAAGTTGGCACTCCTCCTGCCTTCGCCGTCCTCCTCCTTCCCCTTCCCCTCGCCTCCTTCCATCCCGAACCCGGGAGCCGTGCTGGCGGCTCGATCTCAATCGCTGGCCAGCGACTGGGAAAGACTCTCCTCCAGCTTCAAGTTCCCACTGCAGCTCCGATCGGGCTTCCCCGTCGCGCTACCGCGGCCCAAGATGCCATCGGCTCCGGACCCGAGAAAGTTCCGATCCGAGCTTCCCAGTCTGCCCACGCTGCCGAGCTTCCAGGGATTCCCCCAGCTCGAGATGGACTTTGCCGCCTTGTGGCAGCCGCTCTCGTCGCATCTCCCGACCGCCGGCCTCAACATCCTCGCAAAGATCCAGACCAGGTTGGAGGCTCTCCAAGAGTCTGCCAGCGCCATCACGCTGCGGGATTGCTTCTATTCCAGCCACGGCCACGCGCTTGGAGGCGGCGCGGTGGTCGGCCACGATGACGACGACCCGGACGGTCACGACGACGATGACAAGTATCGCCGACTGGCGAGGAGGATTCACCCATCCCTTTCGGAGAGGTTCGAAAAGACTTTGGGCGATTTGACGGCTCGGGGCAAGGCTCGGGCGGGGAGCGTGGTCCAACGGGCGGGGGAGGCTGCCAGGGGAGCAGAGGACGCGTTCCACCAGATGGCTCTCGAGCTCGCCAGGAACGGACAGGCGCTCCTGCGGTACGAGAACCTTCCCGACCTTTGGAAGAACAACGAGCACATCCTGTCCGGGTACAGGTTCATCCCGGCCAGGAACTGGTGGGGACTGGTGAGGAGCACGTTCCAGATCCACAACGAGACGGGCAACATCCACACGCACCTCTGGGGCCTCGTCGTCATCCTTCCCCTCTTCTGGCCGTCCAAGGGACTGGACGAGCAGACGACGCCTACGGACCGCTTCATCCAGACGCTCTACCTGATCGCGGCGGCAAAGTGCCTGACGCTGTCGGTCTCGTGGCACGTCATGGCGGGTTGCTCGGACCACAAGTGGTTCGAGCGGTTCGCGTGCGTCGACTACACGGGGATCGCCTGGCTTGTGGCCGCCTCGATCCTCACCACGGTCTACAACGCCTTCTACTGCCAACCCAACCTGGCCATGTTCTACTCGGCCACCACGCTGCTCGTGGGCCTCGTGGGAGCCATCCTTCCCTGGGCGGCCTGGTTCAACGATCGGAGCGCCAAACCCATCCGGATCGCCGTCTTCCTCACCATGTGCTTCACCGCCCTCCTCCCCTTCTCGCACGCCGCCTTCGAACACGGTCTGGTCAAGACCGCCACCTTCTTCAGCCCCATCCTCCCCTCGCTCGCCTTCTACGTAGGAGGTCTGGTGCTCTACGCCCTTCAGATCCCGGAGAGCCTGGCGCCAGGCAAGTTCGACCTGTGGGGTCACTCGCACCAACTCTGGCACATCGGCATCGTCCTAGCCATCCTGTCCCACCACAGCGCATCCCTGACCTTCCACGCGGGAAGGTTCGACTTCAGCTGCTCCGCCGCCACCTCCCCCCTCGGCGGGACGGTCACGAACCATGGCAACATCGACCTCCTCTTCGAGAAGGCCGGAGGCCTCGAAGGGATCGTCGGTCTGAGCAAGGCGGACAAGGTCATCCACCACTGGAGGCAGATCCTCGGCTCCATAGGTGGAGGCGCGGTGGGCAGGCTATGGGACGCCATGGTAGACCTACTCCAGACCTGGTAGGGAACTTTCCCCCCCCTGTTCAACCTGTAAATTTACCCCCCCCCCCCCCCGCTCCGAGAGTGCAGACGCGTTCGGACCGAATAGATCCATCTCCACCGGACTCTTGACGATGCGTGCATGCGTGCATGCGTGTGTGGTGGGAACCTCGAATCCCGTTCCCTTCCCCCTTGCCGTTTCCTTCCAAAGCACACACTCCCCAAGGTGTACACTTGGACCGTGCGATTTCCAAGGACGAGCGAGGTACGGTGCGGTACACGGTCGATCAGATAGGAGGCCCCCTTCCGACCCTGGAGAGTGGCCTATGCGGACGCAAAAGCAAAGGTGGGGGAGGAGTAGGGGAAAGCGAGTGACCGTCAACATGGCGATGGAAGACAAAGCCAGCCCTCCCTGCAACGACCACGACAAGGTCACTCCTCGCTGCTCTCCTCCTCCTCCTCCTCCTCCTCATCCTCCTCATCCTCCTCACCCTCCTCCTCGAGATCCATGCCGACCTCCTCCACGCCGAGCTGCCTGATCCCGAGCTGGTTCCCCATCGAGGCGTCGATGATATTCTCGCCTAGCTCGACCAAGAGCTCGGCGCACACCTCGGGCGTGATGGCGCTGAGGGCTCGGTCGATCTTGACCAGGAGGTGGTCCGTCTCCGAGAGCTCGTCGTGCCTGACCTCGAGCTTGATCCGATCCAGCGCTAGCTCGGCGAGGTTGAGCCAGGGAGAGTGCCTGGGCTGAGGGTGCCTAGAGTGACCGGCGTGCTCGAGGTAAAATCCAGCGTCGTGGTGGATCCTGTCTCGATCCATCATGACCACCCTGTGCTGGTCCTCGATGGCCGAGAGGAGTGAGACGAAAAAGTTGTTGAAAGACTCCTTGTCCATCCTCCCCAGCTTGACCTTGGAAGCGAGAAGACCTTCCCTTCCGATGCCGATGGCGAGAGAGATGTGAGGCTCCCTCTTGGTCGTCTGACCCATCCTGTGGAGGAGGCTGGATCGAGAAGTGTTTCCGTGAGTGTGGTAGAACTCGAGCTGAAATCCGCTCTCGTCGACAAAGATGAAGTCCTTCCAATCCACCCGCTCAGCCATCAGCTTGGTGGACCACTCCATCCTCTCCGAGATCGCTTCAGGATCGTTACTCCTGGTAGAAAGGTTCCTGACCAGCTTGATCTTGATCCCTACGTCCTTCTTCAGAAAACGACTCAGCGTCGAAAGCGAAGGTGCCTTCCTTTCTGGGAATCGAACCTTGATTTCGTCCTGAATACGAATCGGAAAGGCAGTGGGGGGTTGGAATCACCAGATGTCAGCATACGCTGTTCGTTTGAAAGGAAGAAACGAATCGGATTCTCGACACATGGAAAAGGAAGGGGGGGGTTCAAAAAAAGAAAAGGACAGGACAGGATGGAGGGAAGGGGAAAGAAGAAGGGGTGGAAGGGGAGCATAACATGTCAAACGCTTTGGCAACACGAACCCTCAAACCGATCAATCCAATCTCTCCTCCCGTAGGGGTTTCTTCGACATCGACGTCGACTCCAACGACGTTCGGTCTCTCCTGCTGTTGATGGACCCTACTCTTGACGAAATCCTTCACCTCCTCATCCCACTGGAAACCACCGACGAAGCTTTCCTCTCCTGAACCGACCCTTCCACCACCACGAACCTTTTCCACCCTACCCGTCCTCTCGAAAAGAGAGATGACCGACCTGACCGAAGAATCCTTGAGTTGCAACAGTCTGGCCACTTCCGAAGGCTTTCGACCTTTCAGGTACTCTTCCACGATGCCCCTCCTTTGGTCGTTGGAGAGTTTGGTGTAGGTCTGGTGGGGCAGCGACATTCTCTCCTCCTCCTTTTCTTTTTCCTCACTATCAAACTTTTTCGCCTCGTTGGGTCAGGGTTAGGGATTCGGTTTTCTTTCCCCTTCTTTCTCCTCCTTTTGTTGAGGAGCTTAGGATGGATGGATGGGTGTGGTGACTTGGAGAGGGAAGACGATCATGTGGGGTTGGTGGGTGGCGATTCAAAAAAAAAAACCGAAACATTTTATGAGAAAAAGTGAAAGAAAATGAGGAAGAAAAGGGAAGGGCCAAACCCGCCCCTTTCCCTTTTCGGCCCATCACTCGACTCGAAGGAAGAAGAGTGGGGAAGGGGGAAAGAGCCAGAGAAGAGAAAGGAGGGCAAAAGTCGGACGGTTGGTTTTCTCTGGCCGACTCTGATGTCATTCCTCCCTTCCCTCGCTTCAAACCCCATCAAGCCAGTCATTGGACGACGTTCTCGGATCACTTCAATGGGGGAACTGGGACAGGGGTTGGATTCCAGTCTGCGTGGATTCTCTCTCTCTCTCTCTCTCTCTCTCTCTCTCT
>KZ819746.1:0-66090 GCA_003144235.1 Violaceomyces palustris | reverse complement strand
TTTTTTTGGATTCGGATTTTCCCTCCATCTTAGCGTTCCGTCTTTTCCATCTTGTATGTTTTCACTTTTCTTTTACTCTCCTCTTGTTGATACTATTACACTTCCTTCTTTCTTCACGTTTTGGCTCCCTGCAACCTCCGACCGAGAGCTACGCACCCAGACTTTGAATACAACCAGAGTCTTGGTAGCAGGCAATCTTACTGGAGCCCCTGCAGCGATTCAGGCGATATGCAAAAAAAAGGATGCCGGAGGATGTAGTAATACCAAACATGCCATTCGGAAGAGCTCATCCAGTCACAGGGGCACCAATCGTGTGATGACGGGCGTTTTTTTTGTTTCCCCATCACACTCTCCCTCTGGATCCTAGCAGTTTGTGGTCCAAATAGAAAAAAAGGGGGGAGGCAAAAAAAGGGATCACCCTCGTGATGCCTAACCCACACATATTGATCGTAATCTCGGTTAGTGGAGTTGGGGTTGCATCACAAAGAGGGAGGAAGAAGGGTCGGAAATTTTCGAACATCTTAGCTGAAGAGACCAGATGCGAGTGACGCGGGTCGGGTGCCCAGACGAGAAGAGAGGTCTGATTTAGCTTCGTTTGAGGAATTGCAAAGTGGGCGAGTCAAAAGTGCTGGTCAACCCGCTGCCTGTGCCCTGCTCTTGTCACCTGGAAAAAAAAAGTCGTGCTCGAATAGATGCCACTCAGTTAGAGTTTTAGCACCCACTCGGTTTGTATCGATTTCTAAAATTGCTTCCCCGGCCTCCCTGCGACAGACGCCTCTCGCGCGCATATCGAGCAGGCAGGCCTCGGGAGCATTCGGGTCCAACTAACCACCTTTTTTTTTTTTGCTTTTGCCCTCACACCGTCGTTCTTCACCTTCAATCTGAGTGGTTGGCCATCCGAATGGGAAAATGTCAGCCCAACAAAAAAAAAGTAAATGAAGAAGAGGGAAAAGGTAGACAAATAAAAAGGGACAAAAAAAGAGAGAAAAGGGCGGATGACTACTCCATGAGACCAACAACCCTAACAGTCTGAGAGTGTGAGTCTTTTTTCCACCATGGTCTACCCACTTTCATAGAACTTGCGTATCCACAATTATGGGTACACTTACAACGTGAATTTAAAAAAAAAACAAGTACGGTAATGAGAATCAAAACATGGCCGAGGGAAGAGATTCCCATCCCTCCCCCCTCCCTTGAAACATCATCATCAGCCTTTTTCCAAGCTCAAGGCTTTTCACGTCTACTTGTTTTTTAATCTTATTTTCTCTCTTTTGTCACTTTTGGGCAACGAGGTAGGGAGGAGACCAGACGCGGGAAGGCTCGGGGTGGGCGGAGTGTTTGAGCAACTCATCTCGGGCTTGGTGTTTGAACGGAACTCGTCCAGGGAAAGCTCCGTCCCCGACCCTAAGCCCCTGCCCCAACCTTGTGCCGACCTTCGAAAAAAAAATTGACCGAATGGAGATCTCCTCGTCTCTACCCCGTGTCCCAAATTCCCAATGGATCTCTTGATTTTCTTACTCTGGCTTGTACAGTTGAGGCTCCATATGATCATGATGTGCTTGGAGGAGGAAGAGGAGGAAGGAATCGCTCATTCACTTCGATCGGGGTCAGAGGCAGGAGAGTGGAGACTTCACCGCCCTTCCTCCTCCAACTGCCCGCCCTCCACTTTCTCATCCACGCCTACCTCTTCTCTCCTCCGCCGCCGGACCGTTTCCCCACTCCCAAAGTTGGAAAGGGAGCCATCCGGGTGGGAGATCCAAAAAAAACATAAGGTTAGAAAAAAATTAAGATAAAGCTCTTGTACGGGAAGAAAACTTATGTACTTAAAGAATTTGATCGATGGAAGCGAACCTGTAGCGCCCGTGGCGCGAAGGGGCCGAAAGCTCCAACATGAGCATTCATCGCAATCCAGCCCGAGGCCCTGTTACCATCTACGCTCCCTTTGCTTCAAGATAACGAAGGCAATCCATCACTTTTGAGTTCAACACGTCCACACAAGTCATGAGTGCTTGCCAACGCTCTGTCTTCCGTGTGACTCGATCTCCTCGGGTGGTCACCGTGTTGGGTGTACACACTGAGAGAGTTTGGGATGATTCTCCCCGTCCTGCCACCCTCCCTCCAAGCCTCTCTCCAAGCCTCTCTCCAGGTTTTTTTTTTCTTAACCTGCTCACCGAGTTCCTCGCTTGAGGGAGTCACTACATTCATCCACTCGATTCCGTATTCTAAGTCACATGGGACTCGACCCCGAGCTGTGGTTCTGATTCCTTCCAAGTGAGAAGCAGTCCGAAAAGAAACATCTTTACCAGAGCTCAGAAAGAGAGTGCAATCAGTTCTTTGAATGCTCTTCCTCTTCTCTCTGCCTTTTTTTTTTTTTTGGTATCTTTTTTTTTTGGGAATCAGCTGAAGCATGCAAACACACCGGTGTGATAACGATCCGGTTGGGGGAGAGAAAGAGATGGGCTTGGTTCAAGTAGGGTCGGAAAACGGAGCACCCCTTGATCCAGATGCCCGAGGATTCGGATGTGTTGAGGACAGCTTGGCCGTGGGTGGGGGCATCTACGATAAGATCTGCTTCACTGATGAGTATCAACCCGCATTTCGCTTTCACCCATTTTGGTTTCTCCGTTCCGTTATCTCCTCTTTCTCCCCTTCTTTCCATCGGTCTGTGTCCCCTCCAACGCATTTCGAATAGGCTTCCGTTTCTTCGCCTTTGAACAATTTTTCCTCCCACTTGGCTTTCGGAATGGTAAAAGCTTTGAACTGGATGGCGGTCACAGGTGGAGCTTGGAAAAATGGGTGTCATTGGGAGACTCGGGGATCGGATGAATGCTCTCATCGTTCCCGAGGGTCAAGAGGAGGTTGGACGTGGTGACTCGACCATTACTCTACCCGGTCACTGTTCAGCCTTTCTTTCTATCTTGGTGGGATCTCTCCGTGTTCCCCCCCCCCCCCCCCCCCCCCCCCCCCCCCACACACACATTTTGATCTTTTTTTTTTTAAAAAAAAAACCGGGTTCAACCACTATTGGATCAGAATCGGACTTGGAAACGTGTTCCCTCTCCCTGATCCCAACCTTTCGAAATGTAATATCAGGACGACATGGGAATCTGGCCACCTCTTTTTATCGCTGAAGAATAGAATTTTATCAAGTCGGATGTTGGACCCCAGTCTCGGGAAGAGTTCGACCAACGTGACCGTCCCGTAGCTGTTGCCGTCGTGGAAAGCGTGCCCCCGGTGCCGAAGCCAAAGATCTGATCCAACACTTGCCAAATTTCTTCAGCTCGCACGCTCGTAACAAGACTTTGTCGGATGAATCACATTGCCATCCTTTGGGTGGAGGATCTTCCTCAACCCTAACGTTCCTACCTGCATCCTGCTTCATTACCACTTTATGTCGGGGATGGCAACAGAAACCAACGATCGGTACGGGTGCCCTTGGGTTTGCGCGGGGGGGAACGGGGCTCACGATCACACGATTAGACTTGCGCCTTGACGATTGTGCAGCTACCCCACACTTGTCCTTAGCGTAGCAAGAGGAAGCCAGGATTTTACTCACCTGTACGAGATCCAGCTGCTGTTAAGATTCGAATTCACTGGCACCTTATGCCAGCGAGCCCCACACCTGCTTCGAAAGAGGCGGCTGGCGTCACCGAGTTGAACCACCCACAGCCTTGCTTTTTCTTCAATTTCGACGGATTCTTCCCCCGACCGATCGAGGGACGCTTTGATCTACCAGTCGAAGCTGATGCCTACCAAGGCTCGGAAATACCTCTTGCCTGCGTAATTAGAAAACGGAAGGAAAAGAACAAGGCCACAGATGAGGGATTGAGGAAGCGTGGGTGGGTGGGAAGGGCTGGTTCTTCGAGACAAGAGGCAGTTTAGTAAGTAGCAATGTGAAAAGCCATGTCCCCATCCTCGTTCCTCGTTCGCCTTGTCCCCATTCTGGAGTTGAAAAGCAAGTGCCCCATTTTTCACGAGCCTCTCCAGAGCCTTGGAATGGTACCAGGTTTCTTGTCATCGCCCATCAGCGTCCTCTACCCCATCCTACCATTCTTCAGTGAGAGAACGGCCAAAGTAGGTTGTAAGACAGAATCAATCACTTTTACTGCACCATGAGCTTCCGACGTCATTAGCACGGGAAGCGGAATGGGGCTCCTTGCCTGGAAGAAGTTGGAATGGGAAAATCATGACTCGACCTGGAGCTTTTTTCGAGTCGGACGCCGGAAAGGTGTGACTCGACGCAGACGACTGGATCTAGCTTCCTCCGAGTTCCTTCTGATCGTCGATGGAGGATCTAACGAGCGTCCAATCTCGATTCATGAGCGATTGATTGCATCTCGCTGTTCTTCACGATTACCACGAAATCAATCGAAGGCCATGGTTGTTTTTTGGTTGTTTTTTTTTCACGTGCTAGCTAATTTAGCGCGTCCCCTCACCCCTTCTTCTTCACGAACGCTGGTCTCTTTGCAACGCGGGGCCCCGCAAAATTATCCTCGCTCTCCCTTCTCCACCCGAAGCTGCTCTTTCTTTTTTTTTCCCCCATCATCAAGTCATCAAGTTCAGATCTTTCTCACCAATCATTCTGGGCTACTATCCAGGCTACAATATCTGTGCCAACTACTTTTCAAAGCATCTACCTATTTTTCACGGTCACTTCCTGTTTAAGATATCAACAAAGGGGGTAAGAAGCTATTGCAATCATGAGAGTTGGATCTCTAACTTAGTTCTATATCCTGTATCCCCTGGTCAATTCACTAAATAAATCTGTTGGATTCCAGAAATTGCTGCTCAAGTATAGGCACAGGGAAATTGATATGGAACAGAGGATGGAGAAAAAAGAGAGAAGGAAAAGTTTATAGAGCATGTAAATAAATTTCAACAGGAGAGAAAGATTGTTGATTCAGCTAGATTGAAGAAAAGAGACCTAGGAGAGAGAGTGAGAGAAAAAGACAAGCAACTATCTTAATCTGGTTAGTAGTCACCAGAGAAGAGATGCAAGAGGGTTAGATTCCTAATTTTGCACAATCTCAATCGAATGTAACTTGATCAATTAGCACAAATTCTATAGTAGAATAAAAATGAGGAAGCTTTACCTTTTGAATTTTCTATAAACTAGATTGAGTATTGTTGGAAGACTCTTTAAATGAAAATAAGAAAAAGACAATGGAACTAGGAATGGGAACTACTAGTACCCAAGCGATTTACAATATTATTGCTGTACTCTGTTTCATTTGGATTTTCAATGAAAGCGATATGAATTGCAGATCCTACATAAGCTGCTTTAAGTGGAGTATGAAAAACATGTGTAAAAACATTAATTGTCAAATCACTTCTTCCAAGGCCTATTATTCAAAATAACCCCTTATGTTTGACAAAGTATACTTTTCCATGCAAACCAAATTTTAAATGGACAGAATCAAAGTAGGCAGCATAAGGGTATTTCTGTTCAGTCCATCCATAAAGATCTCGACTGTATTCTGCCTCTTTGCATTGCATTAGCTTATGTTTTGCAAAGGTATCATACTGAAATTTATAGTCTTGAACTATGTCCTCAACTTTGCTGGCTAGAAAAATCTTGAATCTTTCTATTTCACTTTCTGGAACAAATGGAAATATGGAATCATTATAAATTTTATCCCATTCAGTTCGAATAAAATTAATGTGAGGTCCTTGAAAACTGTATCCTTTTTTACCCTGGCAATTATAAAATTTACTGAAACTGAGAAGGATGAGGACCAAGCCAAAGCTAATAGATTTCAGGATATATTTCATATTTTGGAACCAAAGATTAGAGATTGCCGTGAATTGAAGAATGTCAGAAAGAATGAATATCTTATAACTAGTCTCAGGAAGGAGAAGGAGAATCTTCTTTTTGATAAAGATTAGGGAAAATTTAAAATTGAGCTCTAAAAGCTGATTGTGAAATGGAAAATAAAATCCTTCTTGAGCAGACCTTTTTGATCCTAGATAAAAGGGAGTGAAACTCTTTATACCTTTTCATAAATATTTTCAACAAAATTATGTCATGTAAAGAGAGAAATTGAGAATCAATCAGACCAGAAAAATGTGCAAAGGCAAAATTTTCTTGAAAAAAGCAGAAAAGAACATGATTGCAGACAAAATCAAAATCTTTCACAATTTTACTATCCTTTACCAACTTTATTTTTTTCTTTTTCAAGAGACAATACTAGGAAAAAGAACTAAAAGAACTACTGGCACCTATGTGATTTACAAAATCTTTAGTTTGCTGACCTGTTTCATTTGGGTTTTCAACAAAGGCATAAGGGGCTTTCTCTGATACATAAGCTTGTTTGAGTGGAGTATTAAAGACATGAGTGAAATCATTGTTTGTCTTATTACTTCTTCCTAGGCCTATTATTATAATCTTGCCTTCATGTTTGACAAAGTACACCTTTCCATTTAAATCTTTCAAATGTATAGAATCAAAGTAGGCAGCATATGGATATTTCTGCCCTTTCCATTTATTTAACTTTTCATAATTTTGTACAGCTTTACATACTTCTATCTTATTTTTTGCATATGTGTCATATTGAAATATATAGTTTGCAGCAATTTTCTCAATTTCAGTGCTTAGAAAGTTTTTGAAACTTTCTATTTGTTTTTCTGAAAAAGATGGAGAGAGATAACTGATATAAATTGTATCCCATTCAGTTCCAATAAGATTAATGTGCGGTCCCTGTAAATTATAAAAAATTTTACCTTGGCAATGATAAAATTCACAGACACTGAGAAGAAGGTAAAGCAAGCTAAAGCTGAAAGACTTTAAGATATACTCCATCTTTTTGAACTGAGGATTAGAAGAAGCTTAGAGCGAAAGAATCTCAGAAAGAAAGATCACTAAAAATCTACCTTAGCAAAGAGTTTGTGATTTTTTTGTTATGTTAGATATCTGAAAAAAAATGTGTTTGAAAATTGCTTGAACAATTGGTAAAAACAGTCAATCATGTCTGGGTCCTTTATATCTCCCAGGTTTTGCATAAAACTCTTACAAAATATTCTATCTTCACCTAAAATGTACAAAAAGATACAAGTTGAAAGAGGAAAAAGAAGAGAATACATATTGGAAGTCAATAGAAAATAAAAGATTTAATGGGACAAGTAATGACTAGAATAAATGAAGCATTGGTCTATGTTAATGTTAAATCCGATTAGACTAGCCTCTGAAATAAAAGTGTGAGCCTAAGTTAATTTCACCTTCAAAGTTTAAGATGTAGTTTGAAATAGATCTTAGAAAGAAAAAGTAGGTGAGCTGTGATATTTTAATCATTAGATTGGAAGATGCTCAAATTTTTACAAAAAGAATTCATAAAAAAATAGTGATTTGTGAATAAAGAATAAAGTAGTTATAGAGAATTTAATGAGATCAAAGGATTTCAAGGTTGAATTACTGCAAGCTTAAATTGGTCTAAGTCTATAATAAAGTTTGGGCTATAATAATCCAGATAGACTTTTTATAGTATAGCTGGTCAAAACTTTAAAACAGACATTCAAGAATTATTTGCTTTAATCCCAGGATCTGAAACGCCTTGCCAGACTTCTTAAAAGTATGCTTAGAGTTAATAGAATACACTCAACCTCTGTGCAGCAATGGCTTCCTACCTCTGAGCCTATGTTAGAATTAGTCTGTTACAATGTGGAACCTCTTTCCCCCAAGAAAAAAAAACCTGAACTAGGAGAGAAATGAGTCTACTTGCCCTGAGTTCCCCAAGGTCCTTTTCCTCCAAACTTTTTCCAAGTTGTGATCTCCATGCTGCCCAATAGACATCAGAGGAGCAGAAGGTTTCTTTGTGATACAAGCTTTGTTGCAGCAGCCTTTTAGGTTTTGGTTGTGTGTAAAGCAGCAAGCTATGTGTGAACAGATCAAGGTTGGTCTCTTGAGCAACCTTCCCCTTACCCTTTCCCTTTCCCCCCCCCCCCCCTCCCCCTTCTCGACTGTTGACCGTTCCATCAAGCTTTTCTTTCCTGGATCAAGAATTTTCCCTTCCCTTCACCGCCCCTGACCCTTTGCATCGAAGGGACTTCTAGAATAGCCATATAACCCGTGACTGTTTCATCTTTTTTTTGAGTAAATCAACACGATGATAGTCACCAGTCCAAAGCTTTAGAGGCGAGGGACCTCTTTGAAGAGGAGTGAAAGGAAAACCTTGAAAACTGCTCGTCGGAATCCCTTGCGAAAGAGAGATGAACATTTGTCGTAGAGGTTTTTCATTCCCCCCCACCTCTCCCTCTCAATCTGAGTCAGTTCGAGTTGCCAAAACATCCGACTCAATTTTTGTTTGGACCTCAACGCCGATGAGCAAACGGCCTTAATCTTTTTCTTGAAACTTTTGGGGAGGGGGAGTTATTGCTCCTCCTATCGCATGCAAGAACGTGAGAAGGGGAGAGGGTATCTGTGGTTCACAAGATATTCAATACTTTTTCCTTCACAGGGGGAAGGATCTGACGAGATTTGGCGGTCAATTTTTTATTTTGATTGCTCTCTAACTTTCCACATTCCCTTTTCTAATCTGCAGAACATGTTTTGTTTCAATATGGCATCGTTCGGATGATGGGGTGTTGGACAGGGGGGAGGAGAGATGAGGAGAGAAACCTCCCGCTTCGCTTTTCAGCGCGGGGAAGACGTGCTCGATTGGTCTCCTTTTCGGGGGTCGAAGCGAGTTGGGCGAGGAGAATGGAGGAAGACGAAGGAGGAAAGAGGAGGGGAGTTGACGAGAAGCAGGTGCAGACGTCGCTTCAAGAGGACTGGGCAAAGTTCCTCGTGACCTTGGCCCTGATGTCCCTGCTGGAGGAGCCGACGAAGAAGGTGATGTCTCCTTCCGGCACCTCCCACCGTTGGCTGCGGACGTTCCAGACCGAGATGTCCTTCCTCCTCAGATTGAACTTGGCCGTCCCCGTCTCTCCGCTGGCCAGGCTGAGCTTTTCGAATCCCCTCAGCAGCCTTGGCGGCTCGTTGGAGCTCTCCGGGAATCCGACGTAGAGCTGGACCACCTCGGAGGCCTTGACGTCTCCCGAGTTGGTCACCTCGACCGAGGCGGTCAGGTGGATGTCGTAGACCGACTCTCCCTCGGCGATCACCTCCCTGCTGAACTTTTCGGCCGTCTTCTGCACCGAGGTCGAGTCCCTCTCGTAATTTGACTCCACCCTAAGCTCGTCGCCGTAGGTGAAGTTCGAGTAGGAGAGTCCGTAGCCGAACTCGTACCTGGGCGTGATGTTCTTGGCGTCAAACCACTTGTAGTCCACCAGCAGCTTCTCGGTAAAGTCGGCCTGAGGGTTTCGAACGGGGGCGTCGGAGATCGTGTTGGGAGGGAAGTCGGATTCCTTCTTGGCGACCGTGAAGGGAAGCTTTCCCGAAGGCGACTTTTCACCCCAGAGGATCGGAGGGAGCGAGTTGCCACCCTCCTGACCAGGGTAGTAGGCGTAGAGGACGGCGGTGACGTTCTCGTGGTCGATCCATTCTTCCATGAGCACCGGTCCGGCCGAGTGGACGATGACGACAGTGTTGTTGTTGTTCCTGGCCACCGTCTTGATCAGCTCGTCGCCGTTCCCCCACAGGGTCAAGTTCTGCCTGTCGTTCCCCTCGGTCGCGTAGGCGTTGACAAAGACCAGAGCGACCTCCGAGACGCTCGCCTGCGTCTCGGCGTTGGTCAGGTTCCAGTTGTCCAGGTGGATGTTGACATCTGGCCCTCCGTCGCGCACATAGTTCTGAATGGCTGCGAGCGGGTCGACAATGTAGGGGGGGAAGCCCCATCCTGAACCTCCTCCCGAGGTCAGCGTGCCGTTGGGGGCGTCCATCTCGCACCTTCCGAACTGACCGCAGCTGGTCCAGCCCTTGGGGTTGGGCCCAGCGTCGTCTCCAATCACGGCGACGGATTGGATCTCCTCCAGCTTCTTGAGCGGCAGTCCACCGTGGCCGTTCTTCCTCGTGTTCTTCAGCATCGTCACCGACTCTTCGCCGATGGTCTTGATGATCTTGTGATGGTCCTTCCTGACATTGTTCGTTGGCAAGGTGAGGTCGCGGACGTCGAACGAGGGCTTGGGGTAGTTTTCAAAGTCCTGGATCGCAAACGTCGGCCCGAGCACGCGGAGTACCATGTCATTGAGCCTCTCCTCAGGCACCTTTCCGGCCTTGACAAGGTTGACCAGGTTCTCGCCGTAGAAAGTGCCGAACTTTCCTCCGTAGGCGCTTCCCGGCATGGTGACGTCCAGACCTCCGAGTGCGCTTGCCTTGTTGGACCATGTACCTCCCCAGTCGCTCACCACCTGGGCCTGGAAGTTGAGCTCGGTCTTGAGAAGGTAGTTGAGAGAGTAGTCGTCCTCGCAGGCGTGAGTGCCGTTCACCTCGTTGTAACTGCACATGATGGCGGCCGTACCAGCACGGACAGCCTCCGCGAAAGACCAAAGGTAGAGCTCGTGGGTGGTCTTGTCGTCCACATTGGACGAGATAGGCGATTGTCCGTTGGCTGGGAAGACAGAATAAGGCTCAGTCTGCGCGAAAGAAGGAGGAAGGGGAAGATAAAGGAAAGGTTTCAGATATTCGTTCCGTCAGAGGGAGGTCAAAATGAGACACAGAAATGGAAATACTATCCGACTCAAATGTCGTGATAGAGAGAGAAGGAGAGAGGGAGATTCGCGACTCACGTTGTTGTATTGATTCCTGAAAGTCTCCTGCTCGTATGCGATATAGTGCTTGGAGCAGGTCATCAGGCCGTTCTTCTGGGCGTGCTTGACGGTGAGGAAGGACGCCTCTCCTGAGAGGTACTCGTCAGGAGACCACCCTTCCCAGTTCCTACCCATCCTCGGGGCCCTGCCAAGAGGTCCTCCTGTCACGGGACCGAGCCAAAGGTTCACTCCCTTGTTCTTGAACTCGTCAGCCATGGCCTCGGCCCTCTTGGCGATCAGGTCTCGATCCCAGGTGGCAGCCACCGTTACACCGGCAGGGAATTGGGAAACCCTCCGAGCTGGCCTGACACCGAGGGGACCATCTTGGAGGCAGATAGCAGTTAAGTTCAGACGGGGTACTTCACCAGTGCTGGAAAACGATGGGAAGCAAAGAATGAAAATCAGAGAGGGACAGGAACAAAGACACAAGGTGGGATCTGGTCAGCGACTCCCATATGAAAGCCCGGGGAAAAAAAAAAAGGAAAAAGGGAAAGAAAAAAACCTTGTTAAAGTGAGGACTCACAAGCCGACGCATTTCCCGGAGAAACCGGTGGTGACATTGACCTTTTCTTCGATCGTCATCTGGTCGATCAAGGCCTGGGCCTTGGCGAAGCCATCGGCCCAAGCCTCACCTCCCGTGGCTTTGGGAGCTTCGTAGAACATTGCTGAGTCCCTCTCGTACAGGTCGGAAAAGGTTCCGATCGCAAGCTGATCCTCCAACGGTGCCGCTTTGACCAAGGCGGACGACAGACCCAACGAGATCGCCACCCAGAGGGCGGATAATTTGATCGCCACCATGATAGAAGGCCTTTCACGACTAGAAGAGGGTGGGGGGAGCGAAAAGATGAAGGGGAGAGGGGGAAGGGGAGGGGAGGAACAGGTACTGGAAGATGCAGTTGAAGGGGGAGGGAGTCGCCTGGGGTTTGTTTGTCACCAAGGGACGTTGGAGCTTGATTCATGTTCTTTATATGTGATCCGAGACGCAGCTGCAAGGAAGTCACGCAAGCAAAGACTAGCTCGAATCATGCTTTACCCCAAGGTCAGAAGGCGGGGGGGAGGGTGGAGCTTGCCTCGTGGCCGAGTCAGCACAAGCATGCCTGATCGGGATACGAGCCGGGCGCACTTTTACCTCACTCATCAGTCAGAGAGAACCTTCGTGGTCTACCCCTCTGCCTCTGCCACTCCCCTCTCCCTCCTTTTCTTCCATCTTCCCCCTAGCGCTTCTCCTACCTTCTTCCTAAGCGAGGAACACATGGTTTCCAAGGTATATGCGGAAACCCCAAACTTGGTAAAACGAAGTTTGGGACCAGGAATCATCACCATTCGATGCTTGGTGAGGTTCGTCGGGTGTTTGTGGGGAGGGGGGGTTCCGTAACCGAAGTGGGTGCAGGGAGAGGGCCAAGGCGACGGCAAGCAAAGAAAAGGAATTCAGGTTGCTAAGCGAGGTTCATCAGGGCAAGAAGAGGGGGAAACGAGAGAAGGGATCGTTGGGCGGCGGACAAAGGTTGAAATTGGCGTTGAGCAGGAGTTAGGAAGTAGGCAGGCCCTGTCTCAGGTGACGTTGGGGGGGAGGAAGGCCGAAGCATCTCTCCGCGACTTGCGAAGGGTTTGCATGGCGACTTGGAGAGGTTCAGAGTGGGCGGGCGGGTTTGATGTTGGATGGTTTCACCGGTTAGTGGAAACGATACCGAGCTTGGAGGGGAGGGTTTTGGAAGTCGAGGATAAGAACGCTTGATGATGATGAATAAAATGCTGAGAGGACGAGTGTAAGCGAGATTTCCAGGTCTCGAGGTTTCGGTGGAGGCGAAGAGGGGAGAGAGAGAGAGAAAGAGAGGGAAGCTTGACCGTCTGACCGAGATGGAACAAGTGGAGTTTATCCCGGCTTGGAGTGTAGGAGCAAGACGACGTGGTGGGGGGGGTTTGGGTGGCGCCTCTGTTGCCAGCTGTAAGGTTGATCAAGGTGTCCCCACAGTCAAGGGTCAACCACCGACGGTCCTCGTCGTCGAGCCACGACTGCCCGAAGAGGAGCGGAGAGGTAAAACCGGAGAATCGCTCACCACCGTGACTCCCCAAGAGCCGGAGAAATAATGTAAAGGAAAAAATAAAAAAAATAAAATAAAAAATCAAGCGAACCCTCTCAAGCAACCGCTCGAGTGGCGATCATCAGGTGGTGCAATCCCGCCAAGGAAAAGAAGGGAAAAAAGAGAAAGAGTTGTGGCATCGGAACTCGGCGTGGATTCAGTCGACAACCTCCTTTTGCCCATGACCCTTCCCCTCACCCCTCTCTAGCCCCGGAACATCGGGGAGGACTGGAGCCGGAGTGAGGTGGTCGCTCCAAGGTTCCGATCCGTCAAAGATCGGCAATCCCAAATATCGACTGGAACGGAAGGAAAGGGGTGGTGCGAGAGAGGGAGGGAGGCAGAGCTTGGTTGGGGTGGCGGTAAGACGGTGAAGGGTGGACGATAGGGATAGCAAAGAGAGAGTGGGAGGGAGAGGGAGGGAGAGGGAGGAGAGAAAGGGCCAGAGTTGACCAAAGCACGGCCCGGATTTCCAACATCCTATCGACTGAGCTTTTCCGTTTCCTGATTTGATTTCCATTTCCCCTTCCTTCCCTTACGCCTCCCTCTCCCTTCCATCCCCCCTTCCCTGCTTTCCTCCTTCCCCTATGGAATTCCTCAATGGAAGAGATGGAATCCGAGGGGAATTGGACGGATCAAGAGGAGGCCGGAGAAAAGAAGGATGGGGAGGATGATGATGGGCGGAGTCTCAAGTGAGGATGGAGAGGTTCCAACCTGATCCAAGCTCCACTCCAGCCCTCTTTGCGCACCCACCATTCAGGTATGTGAATTCGCACCGAATGGACATACATACTCTCACGCTGTACCTATGTACACACACCAGTGAGGAAGGGGCTCCAGAGTGGCGGTCATCTAGACAAAAAAGGCGGTCGACTCCACCTCTTTGACCGCCAAGCTTGCGGGAGAGGGAAGGTCAAGCGGGGTGGAGGAAGGAGAGGGTGAGGACCAGGCGGAACAACTTTTCCACTCGTTGTCTTTCCCGCTTGCAGATTCCTTCCTTCCCTTCTCCTAGAGTGAAAGACGCCCGCCCAACCGGTTCGAGGATGGGAGGTCGTCGAGCAACGAAAGTGAGGCAACAAGTGGCAAACCCAGACGATGGATCCGTCAAAAGCGTGAAAGGAGAACATGTTCGCCGCCATGTTTCGGTAAGCCTTTCCACCTTCCACTTTCCTCCTTCCTCCTTCCTCCTTCCTCCTTCCTCCTTCCACCCTTGCCCCATCATCCTTCGCGCCACCGAGGTGGGAGAGTCGAGCGTAATTACCGTGGGCTCAGGTTGTGCCTCCTGATTGGCACACACTCATACCCTGTAACTTGTTCCCTCCGGAATTTTACATGAGCTGCACAGCGAATCCAAGAAGGTCGCGTGGGTACAAGCACGTATCTGCACGCTGTCAGTGTGTATGCACAGCCCGCCCCACGCAAAGGTTGGAGCCCCGCAAGGAAGAAGAAGCTGGTTGGTGAGCAAAGGAAAGAGAGAGAAGAGAGGGTGGGGTTGGGGAGCGAGGGTAGCTGCACACGGTCATTGTATGCAGAGAATCCAGCCCACCTTGTCGGAAATGCAAACCAAGTCAGAAGAGGGAGGAGAGAAGCGAGCCAAGTGTTCGAAACTTCGGTCAGTCGGTGACCATCGCCCCTTCCCCTCGGGAGGGAGGTAGAGAGAGAGAGAGAGCCGAGACGGAGAGGTTCGAATCGCGGACTTTACCCAGCATGCCTCCCCTCGCCACTCTCAGAGGAAGCAGTCCATCTCTGAAAACTTTTTTCCGAGGGAGGAGAATTAAAAAAAAAAAAATGTTCGGTCGACGCGGCAGTAAGCGTGGCCTGTTGCGGCGAATCGATCCGGTCACGCTGTCCAAGCGGAAACACAGGGTTCACCCCCGTTCGCCTGTCGAGAACCAAGACAGGAAAAGGATCCGAGCAAAGGGAAGTAAGTGTAAGCGCCCATCTCACTGGCTCGCTTCTCGCACGATAGACTCAAGTGAAGGCGCTTGGGAGGATGGAGTGATCGAGCTGCCTACCTCCACTTTTTCGGTAGCCGCTTTGACCAATTCTATTCTTCTTTTCTTCCTTGTTAAGAATGGATTCTCTTTCTATTCATCTCGTTGCCGGGGCCCGGCGGCGCTTGGTCGGTGGGTTGGTCTCCAAGTCGACTTTGACTTCCATCTGGGTTCAGCATGTTCCAGCGCGCCAAACGCAACCTCTCTTTCGTTGCTTCGCCCCCGCCGCATACACCCCTTCAACTTTCACCATACGGCCCAAGCATGAGCAACGCATCAGCCGGCGAAGGTCTCCAGCTCGAGGACGCCACCACGCCCGACGTCGAGATCGATTACCTTACAGGTCATATCAAGCCCAACCCAGATCCCCGTCCGCATGCTACCCAGCGTGGCGGCAGAGGGAGGAAGAAGGGCGGCGGCGATCGAGATCCCTCCCCTTCAAAAGAGGTACCCCTCTGGGATCCCAATCATCACAGGAGTACCATCAGAAAGCTTCAGCGGAATCTTCTCGCCGGCGAGAAAGGCGCCGACGCCATCCAAGACCTCCTAGCCTCGTACCGTCAACTCGCCCAACGGTCCGCGCTCAGGCAGGGCGAGTGGGACGTTTACCTCTCCCTCTCCCTCAGGCATGCCGCTCTCGATGCAGGGGTCGAAGACGGAAGGCAGAGGCTGAGCCGAATCCTGACCATTCACGACGAGAGCACCAGGTCGTCTCAGCTCATCGGTCTTTTCCGAAGGTATGTCGACCTTTGCTCGCGGCTCTTCCAAATCCATCACGCGGTCAAGATCCGGGGAACGGAAGAGGAGGAAGATGGCGTAGAAGAAGGAGAACGCGGGGTGAAGCAAGGGTCGAGCTCGGAATCCGGCTTGGACGTGGTGAAGGACTGGACGGGGCTGGATGGTGGCCCTCTCTTGGATCCTCTGACGGATCTCTACCATCCCTCCTCCATCTCGGATCTCGCGGCGAGCCTCGGTCTCGGCGATGGCTCGGAGGCGTGGCGGGACCTGATCGGCCCAGAAGCTACCCGCGAGAGGATACGTGAGGCATACAGCCGCTGTGCTCGGAACTCTTCCGGGGCTCATGGCGTGTGGGAGTATCTTCTGGACTTTGAGACCTACTACCTGACAGTAACTGATCGATCGCAAGAAAGGATAGAGGCTCTGAAGCAGGTCTACCTGGCCAGACTCAGGATACCTCACAAAGAGCAGGAAGCCACCTTCCAGCGCTTCTCACGCTTTGTCAGCTCGCACTTCCCTCCGGACGAGTACGAGGGCCTGATGACGTCGGCAAACAAGAGCCACACGTTTTCCAAGAGTGTGTGGGACGCGAGGGAGGCATGGGAGGGGAGCTTGCCCAGCACGTCCAAGTTTGACCTCGCAGCCAACCCAAGAGCCGACCTGGATCTCTACGGCAGCTACTGGAAACCTTACCTGTTGTGGCAGTCGGACAGGGTGCGATACCTCCAGAAGGGCAAGGACAAGCAGCTTGCGGAAGCAGAGTTGGACATGGGAGCCGCCCTGTACGAGAGGGCGGTGTCGCTCTTTGGAACTTACCCGCCATCCAAAAGGGAAGGAGAATTGGCAGAGAGCCAGCCACCTTCGCCAGAGTGGGAGGAGTCCAACAGGAAAACCATCAGGGGAATGACCAGGATTCAGAAGGATTCGCAGAGGGTGGAAGCCTCCCAGAGGCACGAGGAGAGGAGGACCATCGCTGTCGGCCTCTGGGCCGATTACCTGACACTCTTGAACGGCCCCAGGCCCGATGTATCCCTCTTGATCGAAGTGGGCCAGAGGGCGATCGCAGCCATCCCCGATTCGGGTTCGTTGCGAGCCACTCTGATGCGACTGTCTTCAAGGTTCAGTCGACCAAAGTCATCGATCGAGGAACTTTTCGGGGAGGCCGTCTCGAGTGGCATGCTCTCCTCCAAGGTCGACGACCTGGTGCAGCTCCTCCTCGCCAGGACCGACTGCGAGCGGGACTTTGCCGCCAAGGAGATCGCACTCAGGGAAGGGACCGACATCTCTGAGGTGGACCCTGCCGCAGACATGGACAAGTTCATGGACGTCTACGCCCTGCAGAGCCTCGCGCTCGGAATCGCGGCCGAGCTGGACCCGTCTCAGAGGGACCCGCTACTGAGGCTGGAGAAGTCGGCGATCGACTGGATCGAGCGTGCGGTTAACCACTTTGGCGGACCCAACTCGGAGACGGCCGCGGCCCTCAACCCTCTCGCCGAAAAGATCCTAGACTCGCTCCTCAAGGCGCAGGGCAACAACCCGAGGACTTGGATCGAGATTACCTCGTACTGGATTAGAAGGGGGGACAACAAGAAGGCCAGGAGCCTCTTCAAAGGCGCCGTGGGAAAGAAGGGGATGAGGACCGGGTCTGTCGCCTCCGGAGGGGCGGACGAGGGGTACGAAACTTTGCTCGAGAGCTGGATCCAATTCGAACACCAAAGGGGCGGGTTAGAGGACGTTGACTACGCCATCGGCCGCGTCAGGGCAGAGAGGGAGAGACTGTGGCGAGAGTGGTACGAATCCTACGCTGCCGCGCAGCAGGACCAAGAGCAGCTGTACGCTGGATCCGCGGCTGCCCAGGCCAGCCAGCAAGGAGCAGAAGGCACGACGGGCCAACCTGCCCCAGCGCTTGCGGCCGACGTGGAGATGCACGAAGAGTCGACCGCGAGCAGGGAAATGGAGTCAGCCGCACAGACGTACCAGGAGGGACAGGTCGGCGACAAGCGAAAGGTCGAGTCGAGTCAAGTCGACCAAGCCAGTGCAGGGACTCCAGTTGACGAACGCGGCTCGGTCTCCGAGCCACACGCCGAGGGAAGCGTGAAAAAGGGAAAGCTCGACGACAAGCCACCGGCTAGGGATCGGGAAAACTGCTCGGTGCTGATCGCCGGGATGCCGGAGGACGTGACGAAGGAAGAGATCCGCAACTTTTTCAGGGACTGCGGGAGGATCGTCGAGATCTCGGGACCTAAGGTGGTTACCTGGTCGCGAGCGCTGGACGAGGAGGGTGGACAGTCCGCCGCCGCTGCCGTAGTGGAGTTTGGCGACCGTTCGGCGATCCCGGCCGCCAGGACGAGGGACCTGAAGTTGATCAGAGACCGCCAGGTCTCGGTCAACATCGGGTGGGAGTCGACGCTGTACGTGACCAATTTCCCGGAAGGGTGGGAGGATGGGAGCGTGCGCGACGCGTTCGGAAGGTTCGGAGCCATCTTCGACGTCAGGTGGCCGAGCCGCAAGTTTGTCTCGACGCGAAGGTTCTGCTACGTCCAATTCACGCTGCCGGAATCGGCGCAGGCGGCGCTGTCGCTGGGCGGGACGAGGGTGACGGAGACCAACGTGCTCGAGGTCGCCATCTCGGACCCTTCGAGGAGGAAGGTGAGGTCGGACGCGCACGCCAACGAGAAGGAGCTCTACGTCGCTGGCCTCCCGAGGTTCGTCGGGGAGGCAGACTTGCGTGAGAGGTTCGAACGCTTCGGCAAGGTGACGGGCGTGCGGATGCCGGCCAAGGGGATCGCGTTCATCGACTTTGAGAGGGCGTTGGACGCCCAGATGGCCATGAAGGAGACCAACGGGACCAAGTTCAAGGGAAGGGTGATGGCCGTCACGCTGGCTCTACCCAAGGGAGTGCACGGCGCCGTCGGCGGCGGCAAGAAGGCTCCCGGCTCGTCCGACGACGCGGCTAAGGCGGCGGCGGCGGCGGATAGGAGGGAGAGAAGCGTGAGGCTGAGTGGCCTCCCGGACGACGCCCAAGAGGCGCTGATCCAGCAGTGCGTCGAGCAGCTGCTGGGAAGCGGCAGCGTCAAGAGGGTATACTGGACGCCGGGGAGAGACTCGAACGGGCTCGCGGTGGTCGAGTTCCACAACGCTTCGGTGAGTCGTTCGCTTCCGCCTTCTCCCCTTACTTTCGACTTCGATCTCCTTCCATAGAATCGATCTGCGGACTCCGACGTGGGGGGTAAAGAGGAAAGGAGAGGAACCGAAATCGGCTCGAGAGAAGGACGTTACTGACGCGTGTCGATGACACTCTTTCTCGCTTCCCTCTCCCTCCAATCTAAAATCGCGAACGTCGAAACGGCATATGAACAAAAACGGAAAAAAAAAAAAACAAAAACAAAAAAAAAAACAAAAACAAAACAAAACAAAGAACGTCGGCAAGGCGCTGCTGGTAGAGGGTCTGTCCTACTCGGGATCGCAGCCTCTGAGCGTCCACGCAATGGAAGAGAAGGTGCCCATCGGCGCTGGCGCGCCTGAGCGGGCTTCCCGATCCTCCGACTCGAGCCTGACGAAGGAGGAAGCTGAGCAGCGTCCCTCCACGCTCTCCGGCTTCGCACCTCGGTCGCTCGCCAGCGGAGGGAGGGGTAGGGGGAGGGGTGGCAGGGGTAGGGGCAGGGTGGGTGTGGGTTTCACCGCCAGGCCCTCCCAGCTCGGCAACGACTCTAGTCAACAGCCCATGGAGATCGACGTCCAACCACCTGCGCCGTCCAACCAGGAGGATATCCAACCCAAGGGTCAGGACTACTTCCGCGACATGTTGAGGAGGGGTTGATGCACGGGAGTAAAGGAAGAAGAGGAGCACGAGCGAGGGTCCGTGATGAGGCGGGTTTTTCTTTTTCAAGTTGGTGCGGGAGAAGGCGTCATCCGACGTCTTTCCTCCCTTCCTCATTGTACTGCACGTGGGCGAATCAAATGGAATCGGGAAATGTACAGGCTTGGAACGCTTCTCTCTCTCTCTCTCTCTTCTCTCCCTGTTCGAACACTGTGTGGGGTCACGTTTGGGGGGATGCGCAGAGCTTTATTGATCCGTCACTTTCCCTTGTCTTCCTTTCTTTTCCTTTCCCCTTCCACCACTGATTTCGGATCGGACCGAGACGGACCTTGCCTGGGGGAACCCCTTCCTTTGACTTTGTTTCTTCTCCTCCCTCATCCGTCCTACCCCATCCCAAGACGTGCTCTTCCCTTCTCTTCTGATTCCCCCACCCCTCCTCGGATCTTTCCCCGATCATCTCCTTGCCGGAACCATCTTCCTCAGATGTGGAACACTTGATCTGCCCGTCTTGGATTCGTGACGGCTCCCGAACGCTTTTTTTTGGCTTTTGGTCGCCCCTCTTTTTTGAATCGAATTTCACGAGGTTGGCAGGATCGCCAGCGGAGCATCGGTTTGGGCGAGGGAAGGGCTTAGGAACTTGCCTCTCGAATCCTTTTCGCCCCCCTTGGTACCAAGATTCGCTCGCCTTGCTTCGAGAACAAGGAGCCATCGTTGCCTTCTCGTACATCCCCGAGTGGACGTTTTTTTCCCCAGTAGACGCGGGCGACAATGGTCATCGTTCACCTGTGCTTCCCATGACATATCCTTCTCGTTCTCTCCACTAGACCCACTGAGTTTTATCAAGTCTTTCTCGTAAGTTTGTTTTCGCCCTCCAAGCTTACGTTCGCATACCCCTGTAATGTAAAAGTGAACCTTGCCATTTTGATGTTTGCTCGGTTCCTACTTTTTTTTTGGAACATTTTTCGAACTTTCGCCTCCTTTTCAGTTACATCGCAAGGTCGACCACCTCATGATTGGAGGAAAGAGTGGTGGATAAGAGGGAGGGTTGGTTGTAAACTTCTCAATCATCGAGCGTTGTCCGCTTTCCTAAACCATCCCTAGTGAAGCCTGTGTGGTGGTTGCCGACCATTTTCCGAAAAGTTCTCGGGTCCTTGGCTCGGCCTTTCTCGTTGACACGACCTTCCAAAGGTAAGGAGGGGCGGAACTGGGCTTGGACCTCGAGTGTTGGCGTATCAGGGAGAAATCGTGCGAGTCTAGGGGCTTGGAGATAGCCGAGGATGAGTGGATCTTGGTCTGGAAGAATTTTAGGAAGGAGGGCACTTGGGTGGAAGAGAGGGTGGAGAGGCACTCGATGCTGCGAACGCTAGGAGGTTTCAGCTCTCGGGCAACTCCCTTTTTGATCCCGATGGGACCAGTCTCGCATCGAGGCAAGGTGGTCGAAGAGGAAGAAAAAGAAGAAGAAGAAGAATGGTACCTTGAAAGGCCGAAGAGTTCTTCCGCTTCCGTTTGCTGAACGAAAGACCTTGACTCCGGCGCCCAGCCAGATC
Source organism: Violaceomyces palustris (assembly GCA_003144235.1). Lineage (NCBI taxonomy): Eukaryota > Fungi > Basidiomycota > Ustilaginomycetes > Violaceomycetales > Violaceomycetaceae > Violaceomyces > Violaceomyces palustris. Next base: position 45,233 of record KZ819746.1, on the reverse strand, counting down.
GTTCACGATCCAACTTCCTAAAGGGCATCGCACGGCACGGTGTGTCTTGAGCCTGTCTCCTTTTCCGTGGTGAGCTGGGAGTGATGTCTGGGGTTTTGAATGCAGTATCTTTGGAATCCGCACCTCTCTGAGCATAGTCGGGTGACCCGAGTCGCTCATCGGAGACCATAGGCGATGAACCCAGCCCTTTCTCCGATGCTTGGAAATGGTTGTCACCAATCACCCTCTCCTTGAAAGATCTGACGAGGCTCGTGATCATCGAAGCGGAGGAGATATGGTAGTGCTTCCTCTGTTTGCTAGCCACGTTCGAGTCTCCGCGATCTTTTGTTCCGCGTTCCGCGACGAGATGAGGCTTCGACTTCATGATGAGCGAAGTGTCTATCATCTTCACTGTGATCTCTATCCCCTCCAGCCTGCCCAAGAAGGAAAGCAGCTGCTTCACGCGGCTTTCGGAAACGAACATGATCAGATCTTCCCCAGTCTCATCCAGGCTCCGAACATCAACGGCGAAATTTTCCACGTCCGAGAAGAGCTTCCCCGACCTTTTCAGGCTCGAAACTGGTGCAGTAGTCAGTCGAAATGCCGAGAATCTCTGCGAAAACGAGTCGGTCTTTCGTGTCGAAGGGGTTCACATGGAGCGATGGAGGAAGCGAGTCTCAAATTTTATGCCCGGAAAAGGACTCATGCTGTATGACCAACACTCTTGCTCACTCACCCTTGGTTTCCGTGGGTCATACTTCTGATGAAGCCATGGGATACGGCCTCTCTGCTTGGTCTTGCTTGGCGATTTCTCTTCTGCGTCGAAGTAAGCCAACACTTGGCCCTCTGCAACCTTCAAGTAAAAGATTCTCGTCGGATGCGGGAGCGAGGTAATGTCGCCCGAAGGAAGACTTTCGTCATCTTCCAGAGAAAGTGTTACGTCCCGCCAAAGGTTGTGATGGAGTTGAACGACTGTCAAACTAGGGCTTGCCACCGGTTGGAGGACTTGTTCCACTTTTGCCTTGGACGGGATAGGTCTGGCTACTTTCAATTCGTTCAGGTCCTCATCTTGGACTTGAAGAGGACTTGGAACATCATTCTCTCCTACCTCGTGACATTCTTGCAGTGCGAGGGAGAAGGAGAGAGAATTCTGACCAAGGTTCGCACCGTTGGTGGGTGTACGACTGATGGGATCCTTGACGGTGATCGTGTCGTGGCTTTCGTAGCTATGAGAAGCAGATGTGAGGACGGATACCTTACGAATCAAACTCAGTGAAAGGTACGGAGCTCCGATCTCAACTTCCTCTTTTCCCAAGAGCGTGGCGTCAATCTCCTTGGCCTTCGTTTTCCCGAGATAGCGATCCAAAACGTACCCTTTTCGAATCTGATTAGCGGGATGGCACGGCGTGATGGTCATGCTGTCGTGAGGATCCTCCGTCTGCTGAGATGGAAAGATGCCTTGAGTGTCCTCTTCGAGTTCGGAAGGCGTGGGAAATGTGAGCAGCGCCTCATCCTTGACGACGATCTCAGTGAAGGCCGGTAACGCTGAATCGGCTGTGTCACGCAGTAAGGATACTTGCTGAGTCTTTTGAGGATCTATAACTGGAGCGGGCTGAAGCGATATATGTTGAGGAAAGTCTGGCAAGAAGTCAGAAGATTCTCTGGCTGGAAGCTCAAAGTTGGGCCGAGTCGCAGAAAGGAGGGAAACTTGCGATCTCTTCCGCTTGCTGACTTCGCCGGGCACATCACAATCAGAACCATCTGGCTCGAATACGGGAGGCTCCATTTCTGTAGTCATAGTGAGGACTTGATCAAGCGCTCTGCTGTGACCCTCCTGGCTTTCGCTTGGAAGAATATTTTCTTGAGAACGCGTGCAGTGACCTAGCGCAATCGCTAAGGAAGTGACTGGGCGGTGATACCGAGATGCCAGCGCCACTTCGTGTCTCCGCAGGTTTACCTCGGTCAATGGATCGTAGCTTTTACTCAGAATGGCCAGTAGAGAGTCACCAGGTCCAGGGGGTCCAGTATAACTTCTCTTTCTGGTTGACATGACAGAGTTCTGGCTCGGGCTCGGGCTTGATGGCTCCAAGGCTGACTGAATGCTCACTTTCCTGGTGTGCCTCTTTCCTTTCGGAGGTTGAAGACCGCTGATGACCAGGTCACCTACCATCGATTCTTTCACATCTGCCTTGCTGGTCAGGACGGGCTTGGAAGCCTTACGGGCGAAGGGAAGTGGGAAAGGTGCGATGGCAGTGGTGGCGTGATCCGACCAAGCAACATCCTCGAGTTGCAACTCGTCCTCGACAAATGCACCAAGCTTGAGAGATTGCCTGTTCCTGTTGCTGATCCCTTGCTCGCCTTCGGAGATGTCGAGATCCTCGAAATCCTCGTCCGAGTCGAAGAGGAGGTTGAGATCGCTCCTGGTCCCGCTCCTCTTCTTTTGGTGAAGCCTTCTTCTGTGGGACTGCTGCGGCGACCTGCCTCTGACCTCTTCCTCCTCGTTCCGAACGATGCCGGACGAGGTATCGAGCAAGAAATTCCCATACTCCCTTCGCTCACTGTCCCTTCTCCTGCCCTTAATTTCGATCGAGTCACTCCTTTTGAGTGGTGATAACATGGTAGCGGGGTGTCGATGACAGCCTGGTCTGAGGATCCTTCGGAACTAGTGGTAGAGGAATTCAGAGAGGATGAATGCTGAGAGAGCGAATCGCTTTAAGAACGATCGAGGGCGAGTGTGGTGTAAACCATATCCGAGAAGAGTATGAGCAGAGTAGCCCGAGGAATTGAACGAGAGCATTCGTGCTACCTTGGACTCTGCCTAATCCGGCTGGACCCTCCCCGTCCCCCCTTCCCCCTTTCCTTCGAATCAAGAACAAGCTCAAAGCACTCACTCGGAAGGGCGGCCTTGTTATCCGTGAAGGAAAGGTTGGGGTGGGTGAGAAGGAAGGTTCGATCGTGGTTGGAAAGGACAAGGAAGAGACCACATTAAGACCAGGTCGGTGCAAGGTTGGTCTTTTGATCCATGCCGGAAAGAGTAGCGAGTACCGAATGGGCGCTTCCTGCTCGAATCAGGTACGACTTTTTTTTTTTTTTCTGATCTTGCGGATTCAGCGGAAGCAAGAATTTTTTTTTCTCTGCCTCCTTTTTTCCCTCTCGTCTCTCTCCCTCTTCTGCTTGTGTTGGCGCCTCTTCAGGGCAGGGTTCGAGTGAGGTTTGCTGAGGGACAGGGGATGGAGCTTGTAGGATAAAGCGAGGAAGGGGCTGGAAAAAGGCTCCGTCAAAGTTTGAAAAAAAGGAAGACACATATGTAAAAAAAAAAGGAGAAGGCTCTGGGTCGAGTATGTTTCTTTTTTCGGTACGCCCCGATGGAGGCAGAGGGAGATGGTGCTGGTCCTTCCCAAAACCCCACTTCGCCAAGTCCTCCAGCCCCACCTTCTTTCCGAGCGTTGAGCTTTGCTTCGGAAGCCAGCTCCTCAGTTACAAGCACCGCCGCTCTTCCTCCTCCTTCATCTTGCTGTCCTTCTCCCGCTCCCATCTGTCCCTCCTCCCGTCTCCGTCTCTGTCACGATTTCGCCGAATCTAAAGGTACGAGATGAAATGAACAGAGGCAAGAGGGGTACCTAGGGGAAGAGGGTAGCGAACTTTTCCCACGACCAACGAAATTGGCAAGGGTGAACAAGAGGGGGAAGGCGAAGACCGATTGTGATTGGTTTACGGTTTTGGCTTGACTGGACTTCCCCCCCCGACTTGGCTGACCACGTTTGAGATCAGAGACGGCTGTGTCTCCCTCTCGAACCTCGTCTCCTTCCGAGGTAGGACGACGGGTGAGAGGATGGAGCGATCCGCTGTGGCGCTCTCACCTTGAAAAGAAAAGAAAAAGGAAAGAGTGGAGAAGACTCTAGAAAAAAAAGAATGAAAAGAAAAGGCGAGGCATAGGGAGAGAGCAGAAGAAAGAGAGAAGGTGGATGGCTTTCATCGCTCGGTGGGACCCGAAGACTCTTCGACCCCAGCTCTTCCTACTTCCTTCAATGCCGCCTTCTTCTCATCCCTCCAATTCTCATCGGAAAAGGCCGACGAGCATTCGTGATTCTGGATTTCATTTCATTTCCTCAAAACCCATGACCCTCGAAATGACCGCCGCCGAGGCTGTAACTTTACCTGGTTCTGATGCTTGCCTCTCTTTCCCTTTTCTCCTTCGCTTCCCCTCCCCCTTCCATGGCTTCGCTCCCACATACCCCACAAAGCAATGAAAAAATCAAGTGCATCGATGGCAACTCCTCTCCCGGTCCAAGAGCCGGGGTGTCGATGCCGCTTGAGAGAGGGATTCTGCCATCCCGCCTTGATCCTATCTGCTCAGCTTGCATCTGTGTGGAGGCTGAACATTTTGCGTTGGTGGGTGATGATTGGGTTCCATCACCAAAGTAGATCCCACGTCGCTCTCTCCTCCTCCTCCTCCTCCTCCTCCTTTCCTCGCCATCTCTCATTTGAACCATCGAGTCGCTCATGAAGTGAGACTGTCGCCGCCTGACGGTGTTTGCTTGTGAGATGTGTGCGCGGTGTGAGATGAAGACGTTGGGAGCGATATGAAACTCGTGACGAGGAGAGAGGGTTCCCCAGAGAGGGTTGGTTTCAGCCCTGACTCACTTGGGCGTTGCGGCGCGTGTCACCACGAGTCGGGTCGAGAGGTGAATTGGTGGTGTGCGCAGTCACAGTGTGACGACCCCCAAGAAGAAGATCCCTCATCTCGATCTTGACCTACGACAAACACGTACGCACATACACGGCCGAGAGACGTATGGTGAGAAGCTTCTTTCCGAGAGTACAGAAAAAAAAAAAAGGATCCGCGGGGCAGCTGGGGGGACCCTTCCATGTTGACAAAGGCATTCTCGGGGCAAAAAAACGATCCCAGCGGACCGTGTGATTCCAACCATCGCCTTAGTACTCGACCTGACTTGGGATTGAGACCGGAGGGGGGGAAATGCTATCGCTTTTTCCCTGCGCCTGCCACTTACATGGACCGAGGTTGTTTGGGGGGGGGGGACATTGACGTTTGATTGTGGCGAAGGTGCTGGGGATGTGACACCCATGCGCCCCACGCAGGATCATGCTCCCATCTACAAATGCTCCGATCTCGCTTTCCTGTGGCTTTCTTACGTTGGCTGGTGAAAGGCGGGGAGGAGTGAATGAGAAAGAGGTGCTCACCATCCGTTGAAAGAACCCGAGATTCGCTTCACCAGTCCGCTTCTTCCTCAAGAAGCGGGAGGGGGGCGGGGCTTTTGACTCAGTCTTCTTTTCTTTTTGTTCACTCACAGTTTCTTTCCTCCCATCCCCCCCTGTCACATCGCGGGCTTGGCAAGAGGAAGGGGATCTGAAAGTGAAAAAAAGCCACTCTCCTCTCTCTCTCTCTCTCTCTCCCTCTCCCTTTTTCATGCATAAAGGTCTCCGATCCTCTTTCCCTCTCTCTCTCTCGCTTCTCGTCCTCGGAACCCCTCCATCTCCGGGTACGGAAGTGGATCGGCCGCACAAAAGGCGGGGGTGGCCTTCGTTAGGGATGATTTGGATGTTCCTTCCACCTTGGTCACGTCTCCAGCCTCCCTTGTTCTCGGGCGAGATCACAGATCATCCACACAGAGAGAACAGGAGAATGCGCCCACAACCGCCCATCACCCTACCTCAATCACTCCTCCTCCTCTTTCCCCCGCGCGCTGAGTCGCCCAACTCACTCGTACGCATACACACTCCGAGGGCGCTCCACCAGATTCAGTGTGTCACACTCCGACTGGCGAGTTCTTGAGAGAACCTGATCGAACAGAAAAGAAGAAAGGGGGAAATGGAAAATGGTAAAGTGCTAGTTAGCGAGAGAGGAGGAAAGAGGTGACTGTGGCTCACGCTTCACCCTTCGCCTGGTGGAACCCTCGTTCGATCTGGTTCGGTTGAAAACCGATCCTTCCAAGGGAAATACCCTCTCGCGGACAAGGTGTTGGGGGAGGAGGGAGGAGAGCGCGTGCTCATCTCTCCGAATGGAAGAAGAGAAACGCATCTCAGCCCACGCTCTCGCACTTCGCTTTCGGTTCAACGATCGCACGTTTGCTTGATGCATCTGCGAGGTTCTTTGTCAGGGTCTACTGTATTTCCCCTCTCTTTCCTTCGTTGCTTCCCTCGCGCGGTGCTCCGTTTCGAGGGACGGATGGAGGAACGGGCCTCTCCCTTTCACATGCTGACCTCTACTCTTTCACAGAGTTGGGTCCACTTGAATGTTGGGTGATGGGTTCAAGCATTGGGGAAAGGAGAATCACAATCACAGTCACAGAGGGAATGTGAAGAGGGGAACAAAGTCACCGAGTCTCTCAACTGGCTAGATCCTGACCCTTTCTATTTCTCTTTCTAGCTCAGGATCAAAGTTCGTACTAAACTAGTCGAGTCAGAACAATCCAGCCTGTCCTTCTCCAAAAGCCTCATGTGAAAGCTCCCCCAGAGGCTTTCACGGATCTCTTCCTTTGCTCCTCTTTATTCATGATTGTAATCTCCAGCCCTTGTTTGTTGGAGTTTGGTTGGTTTGTTCTTCTTTCACAGATTTCAAAAAGTCCACCCTGGCCTGTTTCTGTCTCTCCTGTATCCTGCACCTCCTGTGAGAATGTCTTCCTCTTCCCTCTTCCCTCTTCCATGTTTCTCTTCCTCTTCCTCTTCCCTACTCTAGCATCCTGTCTCCCTTCTTCCCTTGGAGATCCTAGGTATAAAAGGGAGCAGTGCCTCCCCCTGATCATGTTTGCTTTGCACCATTGGCTTGCAATCAAAGGAGAAGGAATCAGTCTCTACAGCCCACCCTGGGAGAGATCCAGACCAAAAAGAATAGCAAAGTGATCGGCGACCCACCCATCCGGTCTGACTCCTTATCCTGTCCCCCCGTTTCAAAGCACTCGCTATCAGAGACTGCCCCCTTTTGGTGTTACAAATAAAAAAAAAAATTAGGAAGATCTCTTCTTCCAAGGCGGATACGGAGCCATGCCGCTGCATCGTCACCTCTTCAACCTCTTCCTCGTCCACTCGTTCGTCTGTCATGTGCTGGCTCAAAGCGTGACCGGGGATCTTGTCCATCTGGCTTTGGGAAGAGGTCCTTGGCTCCTCAACCGTGCCGAAGGCGAGATCCTGGATCACTATGGCTTGTAAGCTCCGCCCTGCCCCCCCCCCGGGTTGCTCAAATCTCGGACGATATCACAACAATCGATCACCTTCTTCCTCTTCGATTTCTGACCTGGCTTCGGCCTTTCCTTCCCATTCCCATCCCCTCTTCCTTACACCCTCGCCACTCTCGTCGCTCCGCAGTCGCTGGGAATCTAGAGAGAAGATAACCCAGAGGGAGGTGACGAAACGAATCTGGTACGTAAGCGAAGGTGCCGAGCGGAGGTTGAGGACGATCTCGCCGGATTTCAACTGCCACGACTACATGACCGGAGGGATCGCTTACCTCGAGAGGAGCGGCTTCGACGCTAGAGTGGTGGAAGAATTGAAGGAGAAGAAGACCCAGTATGAACGTCACTTGATTCAGCTCCACATGGACACCCTGTTCAACCTCGATCAGATGATCGAAAGATACGGCGGCCACTTGAGCGAGGATTTCCAAGACAAGCTTCGAGAGCCTTTCGCGGACGACCCGTTCATCCCAAGACTTCGATTCTAGGGGTCCGAGGGTCCTTCGTGGCCTTCTTTCTTTTTTCTTTTGCCGAGTGCTGGGTAGCTTTTGAGGGGAGAGGGGGGCTGTGGAGGAAGGGAAAGGGGAAGTGAGAAGCTCGGACTCCTTGATCCTCTTGGGGATTTTCTTGTTTCTTTTTAATTCTGCTCTTCTTTTCCTCTTTTCCCCTGTCCTGGTGATTTCAAACCCTCTCCTAGCCCCTTCCCTTCCGTCGGCCTTTTTGGGGACCACTTCCGCCCCTTGCCCGGGCCTTTCCTTCCCCTCCCTGTGACTGAAGTTGGCATCGTGTGAACCCGGCTCTGGCTTGCATTCGCTGCAAGACCCCCTTCCACTTGCGACTTGAGCTATTCACTTAAGGGGCATGCGTGAAAGCGGAACCAAGTTGGTCCTGGGAGGGACGAGGAACTGGGATCCTTGAGGGGGGAAGGAAGAAGAGGCCCGACTTTGTTTTGGGTCTGTCCCTGCGCGACGATGATCATCAAAGAGGCGGAGGGCTTGAGACGGAAATCGGTGCGGTGTTGGATGAAAATTTCCCAGCAGGGAAGGGTTTAGGTAGGTGGGCCGAGTTTTGAGTTTTTCTTTTTTCTTTTTTTCCCCTCCTTCCCCGACCCCAAGTACCGCGACCTCGTGGCGATGGGGGAAAGCTTGCCTCCCTGCACATTCCGTCGCTCCTCTTCTTTAAGAGGGAAAGCGGGAGCGCATGTGATGAAACGAAAAAAATAAAAAAAGACGAAATTCGACCCACAGAGGAGTCTGATGGAACTCGATGGACCTTCCCTGCCATGTCTAGCTGAATCAAACTGAGAAAGGGGGGCAACCAGGCAAGACCAAAGGTTAAGGGCGGATTGGAAGCGAAGAATGGATTATGCCGAGATTCACCGTTGGCGCGCGACGTTACGGAACCGAGACAAGAGAAGGAAAGGAGGGGGAAAGGGAATGGGGAAGGTTGAAGAATGATCAAGTGAAAAGAGGGGGAGGGGAAAGGCAAAAAGGAAAGGGGATCAACGTGAAGGAAGGGAAAAGAGGTGTTTTTTTGATCACAGTATCAACAAGATTTCTCTTCTTCGTCTTTCGGCAAGCAAGCCGAGCTATGGAATCAAAGGTTTGCGCATTCCTTTTTTTTACACCCTATGAAGAACCAGCGCCGCCTGCTCCTCCAGCATTGTTATTGTTCCCGGGTCTTTTCAAAGGTACAGGCCCACCAGCGGGTCGAGGTTTCTTGTTTGGCCCTTGTCCCGCCGCTGCGTTGGCAGCCTGGTTGCCCGGCGGACCGCCAGCTGCAGCCCCGGCTCCCCCTGCTGCAGCTAATGGTCCAGACGTGGAGAGCTTCCTCTTGGCTCCTGCTCCCAAACTCGCCTGGATCTGAGGGGAGGTGGTCGGGCTCATCGTTGATCCTCCCCTGCCCATGTTGCCACCTCTGCCCAGTCCACCACGGACAGAGCCACCCCTGCCTCGGACGTTGGATGGAGTGGAGCCGGTGGCCGCCGCTCCTCTGATCGAGGTCACAGTCGGCGCAGTGGTCGAAGTGGCAGGCGTGGGTCGAGTCGGCAAGTTTGATCCACCACCAGCGTTGCCCCCACCCCTACCCCGTGAGGCAGCATTCGATCCACCCCTTCCGAAGACGCTTGGTCGGTTGGATCCGCTTGGGGCTTGGGCGGCGGGCCCAGCCGGCACTGTCGCACCCATTACGGCTGTCACTGGCGTTCCATTCGAAGTGCTCGATGGGACGTGAAGCGTACCGACAGTCGGCGAAGGGCTTGGTTTCGCTGGGACGTTGGTCACCACCGTAGGGTTTGCCGTGGTAACGCTGCCCGAGGGAGGAGGTGTGTTGCCCCCTTTCAATTCGGCAATCTCGGCGACGAGCTTTGCAATCTTGTTGTCCCTCTGTTTCAGCATGAGCGTGTTCCTGAGGTTGGCCTCGTTCTTTCCGGCCTCGAATCGCGATTTTGCGTTCTCCTCGTGGGCGGCCTTCAGCTCCCTTTCCTTGGCCTCGACTGCCGCCTTGATCGCTTGGGCGTGACCCAACTCTCTCTCGTCTTCGAGCGCCTTCAACCTGGTTTGGACCTTCAACTCGATCTCTTCCTCCGAAGGCCCGCCCTGCGCAATGGAGGTGGAAGACTCGACTGCCTTCTTCTGTTGAGCCAAGAATTTCTCTGCCAGAGCGGTCTCCTGAGCCTTGAGCTCTTCAGCATGCTTCTTCTTCAACTGCTCGATCTCCTCGGAAGTTGCTGTGCCGGTGGAGGAAGAAGCTGCCCCGTCAGCCGCTGGCCTTGAAACAAGCTGAGTTTCCAGCTCTCTGATCTTGGTCTCAGACTTTTGAAGGGCTTCTTCCAGCTCGGCGATTCTTGCTCTCAGCGGAGCAAGCAGAGCTTCGGCGTCGGCGGACTCTCCCGCATCCTTGCTCTGTCCCTGCTGAGACAATCTCTCGGCGACAGCTCTCTCAATAGCCTCTGCATTGTTGTCGGCAAAGTCCTTCTGAAGTTGGGCTATGGTTGCTTCATGAGCTCTGGCCTGAGCCTCGGCGGCTCTCTGGTTTCGTAGGAACTCTCGACCTTTTTGCAGGTGCTTGTCCCTAGCCTCGATGGCCGTTTGCTTCTCCGCTTCCAAGACCGCTTTGATCTCGTCCCACTTCTTCTGGGCTTCTTCCACGGCTCTGTCGATGGCATCCTGGTCGAACACAGCGCCGCTGCCTCCAGCGCCTGCAGCGCCAGCAGCAGCCGCCTCTGGTGCCTCTTGCTGCTTTAGGAGCAACGCCTGGTGCTCCTCCCTGGTAGCAGCCGCGGCCTCTTCGATTGCTGCCTTTTCGGCCGCTAGCTTGTCCCTTTCCTCTCTCAGTGCTGCGAGGGCAGCCTCGTGGGCCTGCGTTGCCTCGGCGATCTTGGCATTCTCAACTTCCTTCTCCTTTTGAAGAGAGACGGCCTTCTCCTGCCACTCCATCATGTTCTTCCTCTCCATCGAGATCCTTGCCTTTACCTGCTCCCTAAGCTTTTCGAAGTTGCTCCTAGAGACCTGCAGCTCGGCTCGAACGCTCTCAGTCTGGAAACGGGTATTGCCGGGTGTGGAACGGAAGTTCGATTGGGTCAGCGTTTTTTTCCCCTTTTTTTTTTTTTTTTTCCCCTTCCCCCCCCCCCCCCCCCAGCCTTGCCCTTTTTTCAATTCCCTTTCGTTCAAAGAGCTCGTGACGTGCGTTGTTTCAGGTACTCACCAATTTCTCCTGTTCTTCCACCTTGGCCATAGCTTCGCTGACTCGCTTTGCAGCCTCTGCTTTCTCAGCTTCGACCTTCTTGAGCTCTTCACCCAGACCATGTGTCTCGAGCAGAGATTGGGCCCGAGCTTGCCACCGCTTGTTGTCCTCCTGAACAATGCTGAGCTGAGCCTGGCAAGCCTCAAGCTCGACCTGAGCGGCTCGTAACTGCTCCTTGAGCGGCTCAATCTCAGTGTTCGCAGCCTGCAGCTGCGACTCCAGCAGCCCAAGTCTCTTTGTCGACCTCTCGTGCTCGTCCTTGAGGGTGGTATTGGTCTCCCTCGTGACGCGAAGTTCGTTGATTTTCTCCAAGAGTTCGGCATGCTGATCCGTGCTGCCCGTGGCCTTCGCAACTCTAGCCCTTTCCTCCCCAAGCTGGGTTCGCGTTTCCTCAAGTGTCTTGTTGACGTGTTCGAGGCTTTGCTTAAGTCGAGCCGTCTCCTGCTTGTTGAGCTCCATCTGAAGATCGACTATCTCCTTCTCACGACGTAGGTATTTGATGACCGTATGAAGTTCTTCCGTCCCTTTGGATGATCCTCCCGCGGTGGCTGAGGCGCTGGACGAGGGCTTCACATCGGTCGAGGCAGACTCATCCCCTCCTGCCCCTCGTTCGGCAGTCGTCGTACTCTCTTCAGTGGTGACAGGAGCAGGCTCGTCCAGGACCATGTCGGTCGGCAAACTTGGTTCGGCAGCAGCCTGACGGATCTGGTTGGCCTGGGCGTTCACGGTCTCCAAGTGGGAATGAAGAATCGAGTTCTGGCTGACCAGATCGTCAATCCTCCTCTGGAGATCGACCTTTTCATTTTCGAGACCGGCTTTCAAGGCTTCCCACGTAGCCTTCTCTCTGACCTGCTCCGCATCGGCGAGCTCCTTGGCGCTTCTCAGTTCGACGACTTCGGCGCGCGACCGGCTGTAGTGCTCCTTGGTCTCGTTCAGCTCCTGGACAACTTCCCGCTTGGATTTGACCTCGGCTTCCAGTTTGGTCTGCGCCTCCTTGGCGATAGACGAGAACTTGCGCACCTGACCACGCACATCCTCCTGCTCTGCTTTGGCTCTCTCTTCGATGCTTCCCAGCTCGGCGATCGCATCTTCGAGCGACCTCTTCTCTTGGGCAAATTCTTTCTGTTGCTTTTCGATCTGGGACTCCGCAGTCTTGATCCGTTCCTGAGCAGCGGAGATTTCAGAGGTGAGGGAGCTGACCTGCTCTTGTAGTCTTTCAATCTCGGCGTCTTTTTGTGTCAAGTTGGCCAACGAGGCTGCTTGGAAATCAGCGTACGTCTTGTTGACCGCCTCGAGCTCTTCTTCCTTGACCCTAAGAGCATCGCGAGCTCTTTCGACCTCAGCTCTTGCCTGACGGGCGCCAAATTCGGCAGCGGCTCTACCACTCTTCAGGTCTGCTAGCTCGATCTCCAATTGCTCTTCTCTGCTGAACTGGACCTCTGGTTCCCTCTGAGCGCTGGCCGGATCACGCGAGCTTGCTTCGCGTCTCTCGAACACTGCCAGCTTGTGCTTGGCTGCTTCGAGCTGCTTGAAAAGGTCGTCCATACGAAGTTGGGTGTGTTCAGCACTGGTCCTGGCCACCGCGAGCGCCTCGCGGGCCCTGCTGAGCTCATTTCCGGCATTATCGATTCTGGTGTGAAGGTCCTTCGACTCCAGCTCTCTTCTGAGGCTGAGCTGCCTGTACATCTCCATCTCGCTCGAGAGCTTTTCTTGCAAGTCGGCGTTGGCCTCTTCCAGCCTTTTGACCTCTTGCTCCAATCTCGAACGCACTTGATTGCCCCTGCTCTCGAGCTCTGCCTGCATAGCCTGAGTGTTCCTGACGAGCTCGTTCAGATTTCCCCGTTCGATCAGCATGCTGCGATTCTCCTCAACGAGTTTGGCTTCGGTCGATTTCCACAGGTCCTTTTCGGCCTGCAGATTGGCCACCTGGCTCCTCAGCCGCTCTGCTGTCGACTTGGCTTCGATGACCTGCTCTTCCATCGAGTGAGACGCGATCTCCTTGCTCGTGACGCTCTCGTGAAGCTGCTGTGCCCTTCTCCCCAGCTCGGCCAGTTCGGATGCTTGTAACTCGTAGGATTGCTGCAAAGTTTGGTACCTCTGCTCAACAGCTTCCCTGGCAGCCTTCTCCCGAGCGGCTTGGACGTTGGCAGCCCCGACCTCATTCCTGGCTGCATGCACCTCCTCCTTGAGCCGCTGCGTGTCCGTAGCCAACTCGTCTCTGAGGGCGTCGTATCTCTGTCGCAATGCCTCGTACTCATTGCTTGAAGCGTAGCCAACATTTGCTGCTGCTGCCGTCTGCTGAATTTCGTCTTTCTTGGCTTCCTCGGGATCCCCAGTTCCAAAGCCTTTGGCGCCGGAGGCGCACAGATGCCTGAACATGTCCCTTTCCCTTGTCAACTCCTCGCATTTATACCTTTCCGATTTGATCTCTTCTTGAAGGCGTAGAATGACCTCCTTGGCCTGACCGACGACTTCACTCTCCTCCTCAGCAAGCTTGGCCTTGTGGATCCTTTCTTCGTCCTCCATCTTGGCTCCCAGCTGACGGGTCACCTGGATCAGCCTGGCATTCTGGGCACATAGCTCGGAAAGCGAACGGAAAGTGACTAGCTGAGTGGTGATGACTGACTGCGTGTCAGAATCGCTGCTGCCATCCTCGGGAATGGGGATAGCAGCTTCGAGCTCTGCAAGCAGTGTGCCGTCGTCCTCGAGACGGTCTGCGGCAGTCGGATCGTCTCGGATGATGATTTCTTTGGTCAAGGCCCTGACTTGGCGGCCGAAGTCGGCCAGCTGCTGCGACATGAGGCTATTCTCCCTGCTGACCCGATCAAGCTCCAGACGAAGACCTTTGGCCTCGGAAGTCGAAGAGTCCCTCTCCTCGCTGGTGAGGGCAAGTTGCCTACTCAAGTCATCCAGCTCTTGTGCGAGCCTTGAAGTCTCCTCTCGCTGTGCCTGCAGTTGTGGAGCACGATCTTGTAGTTCGTCCATAACTTGGGCGAGGACACCACCGAGTCTGCTGGTCTCGAGGCGTTCCCGGCGGAGCTCCTCTTGGGTGCGAGCAAGCTCCGTGTAGACCTGGCTGAACGTCTTGCCGCTCTTTTGTATCCTGCTGGCGAAAGCAGCCGTCGGTGACATTCCCAGGCCAAGCGAGGAAAGCCGTGGCCCGTTGCGACCGGTGGCAGAGTGAGAACGCCTTGGTGTCGAGCTGCGGCTGCGCACCTCCTGTTCGTCTCGGTCTAATTCCAGATCATCATCATCGACATAACCCGAGCGGTCGTCCGACAAGCCGAAAGCGTTACTACCGATACCGACGCCCTCTGCAAGCCTGTCTAGAGCCTCGGCAAGCTCTTCCTTTTGTCTCTCCAGCTCCTCCCTCATGGACCTCTCATCCTCGGTCTCAGCTCTTGCGGCCTCCTCCCTGACCCTGCACTGTTCCAACACGGCCTCCCATTGGCTTTCGAGCTCGTCAACCCTAGACTGCGCGTCCTGAGCTCGCTTCTTCAAGAGTTGAACCAACCTGCTCTGCGTGCCCACTTCGCTTCTGAAGCTATCCTCCTGCGTCGCCAGCCGTGTCTGAAGCTCGGCAACTTTACTGGTGCTCTGATTAAGCCTGGCTGTCGTCTCATCGAAGGCCTTTTGCAGTGAACCAAGCTTCGACTTTGCTGAAGCAGCCTCTTGCCTGAATGTCTCGACCTCTGCTTGGAGGCTGACAGTTTCGGCACGCTTTGCCGAGCGGAAGACTGCGGCGGCTTCGCTGGCCTTTGACAGCTCCGCATGTGCCCAGGAGGCATCCTTTCTGGTGAGCTCGAGCTCCTGCTCGAGTCCCTGAACTTTGAACTGCGAGGAGACATTGTCGATGAGAGAGGAAGATTTGGGTGTTCATCATCATTACTTTCGAACATCGGAATCGGCGGGCAACTGGAGATGACCGAAGTCGTCTCCAGAGTGGGAAACGTCGAGGTGGGGTAAGAGCTCACCTTTGCAGTGTTAGCCTGGCTGCGAGTCTCCTGAACCTCGGAGGTGAGCTTGGAAATCTCCTGTCTAGCTTCCCTGCTGCGCTTTAGGAGAGTATCGATTTCCAGGGCCTTGCGAGTGCTCTCTTCCCTCTCCCTCTGCAGGCTCGCGAGAATGTCCCGTTTCTCCTGCTCCACCTGGTTGATCTTGCCCCTCATATCGGCGGCGTGCCTGATGCCGCTCTCGCTAGAACTCCTTAGCGTTGAGAGCTGAGCACTGACACCCGTCAGCTCTGCTGAGAGCCTGTCCTTCTCGCTTGTGATCAGCTCCTTGGCCCTTCTTTCAACCTCGACATCATGCTTGAGGGAAGCTGACTGTGAGTTGAGCGTTATGAGCTCGGACTCGATTTTGAGCTTCTGGTCTCGCAACTCGTCCTTCTCCCTCCTCTCGTTTTCGAGATGTGTTAGAGCTTCGGCCAGCTGTGTTTGAATGCTGGCTGCTTCGGAAGAGAGGCTGTCTCTTTCCCTTTTCAGCTCTAAGCACGCACTCCTCTGCTCCTCTACCTGCTTTTCCGATTCGGCCAACTTTTCCCTGAGCGACTTAAGCGAGCTTTGGATCACAGCCTCTTTGGCATCCCTCTCGGATTTCTCCAACTCAAGCTTAGAGAGGGTGCGCCTGAGCTTTGGCAGTTGCAGCACACAAGAGTAGAGGTAGAGAATAAGGTCGTTATCTGGCGAGACGATGCGATCCTTTGAAAGGGTGGTGAAGACGGGTGGTTCGGTTGCCGAGACGATGGCGAGGGAGAGTTCATCTATGGGAATGGAAGCGGGGAGATCGAGGCTACGGGCATCGTTCTTGGCATCTTGAGCGGTCACTGGGACGATCGAAGCTGGCTGACTTTGTGGAGTTGCCTGCAAAGGCTCTGGCCTCACCTGCGGAGGCAGCTGTTGGCTCTGTGGCGGAGCAACTGGCGAAGCAGCTGCCAGTTGACCAAAGAGTGGCCTGGGAGGTGTACTAAACTGCCCGAAAGTGAAGCTCGTGGAGATTGGGGTGGTTGGGAGGGTCACGGCCGGGGGACTTGTCGTAGGAGCGGCGGATAGAGCCTGGGAATGAGGCGTTGACTGCTGCTGCTGCTGCTGCTGCCGCTGCTGGTCTGGCTGGTCTCCATCTTTGGACTTCCTCTCTGCTTCCTGAGGGTCAGGCATGGTCGCTTCCGCTGGGGGCTGATTGTCGGCCATGGCGAGAAAGTTGCGCTAGGTCAGAGGAACAAAGTCAGTCAGAGAGACTCTTTTGACTGACACCGTCCTTTTTTCCTGGCGCCGACCAGGGAAGTCCTCCTGTATGCTTGAATTCGATTTTATTCTTGCCTGGATGGTGTTCTGAGATTGAGTGGCGACTAGGGAATGGGCCAAGATAGGCGTGCGACTCACACCACCAACGCTGCAAGCAAATATGACGGGGTGGTCGTGGTGAGAAAAAGCTGCTTTACTTGGTCGAGGATTATGGAGATGATGCTGAGCGTGTCTTTGAGGAGCAGCAGCAGAGGTGGGATGATGTCGGGTCTGAGAAATGCCGAGGGACGGCTCTTTCAGGCTGATGGGAGATGGAAGGTTGGTGATGATGAGCATGATGATGATGAAGATGGATGGATGGACCATTCAAGAGCCATTCTCAGCAAGCACGTGACCTTTGATTCCAGATCCTAATTTTTCAAATGGCTCGTCGTGATCCTTCCCTACCGAGAAGCACAGACCAGGCCAACCGTATTCAAGTTACAAACTGGAAACCCAGTGCATCCTACAGTACATGTGACTATTCACGCAGCTTGCTGGCCTTCTTTTTCTGCGCTGCTCGCCTTGCCCTTCAGTAGTTGTTGCAGTTAGACTCGATCATCCGCGTATGCCCAACCACTTGACGCAGCCCATTCACAGACCATCACCTGGCTATCCAAGTGGCTATCCGAGTGGCTAACGACTGACTAGCTAATGACTGGCTATCGACTGGCTATCGACTGGCTATCACACACCGTCGCCATCACATACCTGGCTACCATCATCTAGCGATCACCCAGCTGCACCTTTGGTCGGTATCGTTTCCATCGCCAACCTCTCTCGCCTCGACCCCAATACCAGCTTGTCACGATCAGCATCAGCATTAGGAACAGCATCAGCATCAGCATCAGCATCAGAAGCCTTCTATCTCCTACCACCTCTCGACCATTCTCCTGACCCGCTTCGGCTCAGTCGATCCACTCTCTTGGGTCGTCTCACCTACTCTTTGACATTCAGAAGGTATGGGAGCGAGCGAGAGTCGACCTCGGCTCAGCAACACGGATGACGGTGAGCTTCTCCCAACCAGGCTCCCTCCTTTCTTCGATCTGGTTCCTTTGGATCTGGGTCCGATCATGACGACTGCTACGATGGCTGCTGTAATCCGATCGAGGCTTTCCCTCATCCAACTTCGCTCTCCCTTTCTCGCTTCCCCTTTCACACCATCCAACTCCGCCATGTTCCTCCCACAGCTCCAAGG
The DNA here is from genome assembly GCA_003144235.1 of Violaceomyces palustris. Taxonomy (NCBI): domain Eukaryota; kingdom Fungi; phylum Basidiomycota; class Ustilaginomycetes; order Violaceomycetales; family Violaceomycetaceae; genus Violaceomyces; species Violaceomyces palustris. The sequence goes on along the minus strand of KZ819746.1, from coordinate 27,840 downwards.
CAGGGCTACCACGTGGTCAGGGTAGCAGCAGGCAGCCCCGCTCACCTTGCCGGGATGTGAGTAACAGCGTGACACAGGGACTTTGGTTTCTTCGTCTTCTCTCCATCTCTCCTTCTTCAATCTAACCCTCCCCGTCCTCCTTCCATCTCTCCGTTCAGAGAGCCATTTTTCGACTTCTGCGTCGGTATCGATGGAGTCGCCCTTGATCCTTCTAGGGACATCGATGGGCATCCTTCGACAAACGACAGGCAATCCTCTTCCCTTTCTGCTGGCTTGGGAGCTTGGAAATCTTTGGAGGAGAGGGAGGGCACACAGGTGATCCTCAATGTCTGGAGCTCAAAGACTCAGCAGCTGAGAGGTAAGTGAAGCCACCCTTTACAACCAAGCCTCGATCAGAGCATGAGGCTCGTCGAACCACCTTACTGACTGAGGTTGGGGGAAAATGTTTCCAAACTCTTTCGTGGAAAAGATGTTCCCATCGTACCATCAAGAACCTGGTCATCGACAGACTCGGCGTCCTTAACGCCAAACCCAGACTCGAACTCGACAGGAGCAGTGGCATCATCCACAGCTTTTGACAAATCTCAGCCCTCCCTGCTTGGTCTATCACTCAGGCTCTGTGATCCTTCCCATGCTCTTACGCACGTCTGGCACATCCTGGAAATACTCGAGGGCTCTCCTGCCGAATCCGCCGGTTTGGTACCCTTCGGCGACTTTGTCATCGGCTGGACCGGTGGCGTACTCAAGGGAGAAGGCGATTTTTACGAGCTGGTGGAGGCTCATGCCGACAGGGCTCTGAGACTTTACGTTTACAACTCGGACTATGATCATACACGCGAAGTTATCATTGTACCAAATCGCGAGTGGGGAGGGGAGGGCCTCTTGGGCTGTGGTGTCGGTTACGGCCTACTTCGTGAGTCCCTGCCTTGGTTTGGGAATTGTGAACCTCAGTTACACTAATGGAAAGCGAATGCTCTTTGACACCTATGCACCATGACAGACCGCATTCCGAAGCCGCAAGACAGAGCGCCCTTGCCCTTAGATGTGGAGGAAGTTGAAAGCTATCAAGACACACAAAACGATCGGTCGACGAATTCCAACGAGGGAAACTTTTTCAATCATTACGGTCTCGATGGATCTTCGGGAGGAGGCCCTCAAGCCAACACCCACGGCTATGGATCGAACGGGGTAAGGGCCGGATACGCTGAAGGCGGAGACGAGGATGAGGACGATGCGGAAGCCAACACAAGCGGGGTCACTGTCAGCGTAAGGAGAGACGAAGAAGAGGAGGATGAGGAGTAGCATCGGCGTTATCAGAATTCAGATTATCTTTTTGGCGCTTCGGTCCTTGTCGGCAAAAACCTTGGCGAATGGAGAAGTAGTCCGTCATCGCTCCTTTCGGAATGTTTTTAACCGATGCCTGGAAGAAGGTAACGACGCTGGATGGTCGGGACTTGTCAAAAGTTGAGGAAGGGACCACATCAAGCATGTAAAAGTATCTCTGGGACTACTCGATCCCTGTTTTTGGTAAATTCATCTGTAACACTAGGATGCTGGCCTCGGCCTCATCCCATTCCTCATGCTTCCAAAAGCGACGACGCCAGGTTTTTATACGATCTACCGAGATAGGGCCAGCTTTCATAACCGGTCCTCTCTGACCTTCCTTGCAACCCACCATTCTTAAATATCACTGGCCATAACTCCGGGAATGGAATGTGTAAAGGCTTTCGTAAATGAGCGCAAGATCCTGAGTGATCGAGACGGGTCGGGGGCTTTTCATTTCTCTCCAAAAGGCCACCGCGAGAATCTTGAGCGACTGCCGCAGAACTGCAGTCGTCAAATCCGAAGGTACGATGGGATTTAACGAAGGAGAAGGCTCAAGCCAGGACCTTCCGTAACTGAGCAGATGAAGCAAAACAAAGGGGATAGGGGTAGGTCACACTATGAGGGAAGGGCAGGCCTCAGTTTTGCTGTGGCGACTGGTATGCTCAAGGTTTTCTATTTCGGTTTTTATTTTTGTCTTTTTCTTCTTCTTTTTGGGTTGAGGAGGGGTGGGTGGGATCAAAACAAATCAGTAAAATCTTTCTCATTTGATTTCACCGCCAATCCTCTTCTCAATAAGCCAGGAAGCCATGGATGGGTAGGCACGTCGTTGCCAGCTGGAGTATCCCGGAGAGATGGTGGGACGTGGTGATCCCTTTCCGTTGTGGTTCATGGTCACCTGGGCCACGGAGGGCGCAATAAACCGCCTACATTAATCTCGCCCACCAAAGCCACAAAATGCAAAGGGAGTGGGAAAAAGAAAAGAAAAAAAAAAGAAAAAAGAAAAAAAAGAGAGGAGGAAGAGAAAGGAAAGGAGACAGAAGCAGAGGTAGGCACGGATGGTGATGACTTGATTTTCATTTCTACCCCCTTGTCTTTCTCCCTTTCCCGTCCAGAATCCAAATTGATCTCATCAAAATCCGGCCTAGGACTGTTGAGTCACGGCAGACGATGGCAAAGCCCCTTGGTCCTTCAGCAAGCCGCACCCTGGTTCAGAGAATACATTCTTCCATACCAAGCCGTGACAAGACCTTGATGACTCTGCTCGAGCTCACGATGTGATCACGTACACCAGTTTTCTCCCTGGGCTGGCACATTTCCTTTCGGCTGGAGAAAGAGGATGTGGCTTGAACCGAGGTGGGCTGAGGCGGAGCGAGGAGGAAGAGAGAGAGGGAGAGCGATGGAGAGGGAGAGAGGGAGAGAGATAGGAAGAGTGACATTTCATTCTTGCAAGCATTGGAGAAAATGTCTTGAGCATCGCAGGACATCTCCGCAATCACAACACCCACGCAGCGCACTTAGATCACCTAGCAACGAGGCAGGAACGGAAAAGAAAGGTATGCTCTTGGAGAGAATCATCCTATTCGTTGTCTGGGACGCATTCCCCCCACTCTGTCTTTGCAAGGCTCTGTGCACACAAATTGGTGTGCACCATCGCACTTCCAACAGGTTTGCAACGATCAAAGCCACCCAGTCTCCTCTTCAAACCTTGGATCTTCGCCCTGGTTATCCTGCTTCCTTCCTTCTCTCCTCTTCATTCCTTTCCTCCTCCTCTCCTAACTTTCTTTTCTCCCCCCCTCCCCCCCACCTGTCGCCTTCGCGCTCGCCATTATTTCTTTTTCAATCCATGCTCCTCCCACCACTTACTCTTGGTTTTCGACCTTTCTTCATCTCTGACCATTCATGTCCGAATGATCAACTTAGCCTTCCCATCGTCGACATCTGACCATGCATGCCGAATCGAAAAGCAGCTTCCCGTTCCCTCGTCTCCATCTTCTTCTTCTTCTTGCTACTCTAATCGTTCACAGAGGTCACCAACAACAGGTCAACACTTCAGTTTTGACAACTCCCATTCCACAGGAATGACTGTCCCAGAGCTCCATCACACAATTCAAGTTTGCAGCACCAACCCCAAGTTCAGTGGCGACCTTGCTGATCCTGTAGGTTGTCGGGGCTTTGTCACTCGGCAGGGGACTTCAAACTCGTCTGCGAAGGTCACGGACTATATCAAGACCTCTATGCCGTCCCACTCCAAGCTCGATGGGGGAGATGAAGTGGGGCGTGGTTCCGGTTTGCCCTCCCCAGCATTTGGAAATGACAACCCCACCGCTGCCAGTACGTCCAGGGCGGAGCAAAAGCTTCCATCACTCCTACCGACCTCTTCAGCGGGCAAGAAAGAGGCGAACCGTGCGGGATCTGGCGCTTGGCCCAGTGTAACAGCCGGTCTCTTCAAGCAGCAGGAGCTGCAGAGCCCGAAGGTAAAGCAAGACACCAAGGCTCAGTCGGAAGAAAAGAAGAAGAAGAGCGACAGGGAGAGAGAGGGAATGTTTTCCCTCAGTGATTCGCAACTCCAGGCCAGATGGTCTTTCGTCGAAAAAATCAGTGAGTTCGGTAACTCTCCCCGTACTGGTGCGGGCTTGTCCTTGGCGTGCTTTTTGAGACTCGCCAAGTTCCTTTACTGACATTACTCTCCTTCCCAATCCCTTACGTAAATTCCCCCCCCCCCTCTCCTTCCCTCCTAGACGGGGGAAATTGGGGGACCATCTGGACTTGTTATCAGAGGAACCAGAAATCGACTACGACGAAAACGGAAGGGCTTATGCCCTTCTCGGCCTCGGGCTTCCCCTTCTCGCAGAAGATGGTTGATTCCAACACCAAGCTCTTTGCGGTGAAGCTGTGTCGGAAAGATAAAACACCGGAAGGTTCGCAGAGGATCCGAGGTCTCTGGAACGAATTCAAAGTCATCCTCACTATCGTTAGAAAGAAGCATGCGGAAGCCATCCAGGAGAGGACCTGCAGTAGCAACGGAGGCGCACGCGACAGGGGCATCCAGATCGAATGGCATTCGGGAATTGTCAGATTCTTGGAGTTTGTCATGACGCCTTCTATGGCCCTGTGAGTGACTTGGTCAGCTTCCCAAGTGGACCGTGTGGCAAGGCCAACTGACAGGGACCGAGTTCCTGTCTCGCTGTGGAAGGCTCTTCATGCCGTATTACCCCCAGCAGATGACAATCAACCTTCCAGAGGAAGTTTGCCGCAAGTACTTTCAGCATCTCCTCTCGGCCATCTTTTGGCTCCATCAGAACAACGTGACGCATAACGACATCAAGATTTCCAACATCGTCGTCTCGCTTGAAGGCGACTCATGGGTGCCTGTCCTCGTGAGTGACTGTTCTAACCTTCACCGCCTTTCCTCCCATCCATTCCCGAGCTTTCTCTCGTGGTTACTCAAGTAGAACCCAGCCCATCCCGTTCCTCTCCAATCCCTCTCGAAGATCGACTTCGGGTTCGCCACGGTCCATGACCTCTCCAAACCAAACGCATTTTACTCTGATCAGCAGTGGGGTACACCAGAATACCTGGCACCGGAGAGGGCTGGAGGAAGCCTTCACGATGAAAGAAAATCCGACTTGTGGTCTCTTGGGGTGACTTTCTTCGAGATGGCGACCGGCAGGACCCCATTCGAGAGTGTCGACGAGCCGATATCGACCGAGGAAGAGATCGAAAGGTACTACCAGAGGACACTCACCGGAAGGTGGATAGGCGAATGGGAACTTCCTGACATGATGGAAGACCTCATTGCTGGGATCCTTAAACCTGTTCCCGAAGAGAGGATCGGATTCGCCGACGCCATACTCCATCCCTTTTTTGATCCTATCAGCACCGCCGATGAGAACGCCATCCGTTCCAGCTATGACGACTCCCTGGAAGAGCTTATGATGAGGGACATTGAGGATGAATTCTGTTCTGACTCAGAGACTGAAGCGGAGAGGGTACCGACTTTGGCCCAAGAAAAGGAGGAATCGGAGGGAAAGGGGTCCGAAATGCCTGTGACGAGGCCGTCGATCGAGGGTCCTCAACACCCATCTCGGCCTGAAAAGGGCGCAACAAGAGACGCACCTCGGATTCCAACCTCCCCAAGCCTTTCCATGGCTTGCAAGGCTTCCAATTTTACCAACTTGGTGACAGGAACTCCACCTTGGGATCGCTCGTTCTTCCTACAGCTCCCTGAAATACCTGATGACCGGTCTACCAACGCTTCGCCTTGCAAGATGGTTGACGCGAAACCAAGCCCCCGGTCGAATCTAGGAGCAGTCAAGGTTAAAACTCCCGAGAACGGACGCAGGCTCGAAGGAAAGATCTTCCATGGCCATCCCCTGGCGCAGCCGTTTCCACCACAGTCTCCCGCTCTTCTGCAAGGGAGGAAGACGCCGTATGCTCGAGTGAAGCAAGGGTCGGAAATCAAGAACGACTTTTCACCTTTGTTCAGCAGCAACGGTTCCCCCAGGTCCAGATACGCAGTCAGTCCCGTCAAAGGTCCATCTCTCTTCATCTTGAAAAACGAACTCGCGAGCCATGCGAGAGTCAAAGCCCTCAAGGGCTCCAAAAGCGTTCAGGAACTGGAGGATAAGCGGATGGAACTTGACGCGGTCCGTGAGAGGTCCTTGGCCTTTGTTTCCCCCTTGAAGTCCCGGCTCTCAAAGCCTCCCTCTTCGATCGCACCCCCTCCCGTTCCACACTCTGCCTCAAGTGAAGTCCCAAAGGTTCCGACGACGCCAACAAGGTCCAGCAGAATCTTAACCCAAAGCAACTTGACTTGGACCGGGGAGGGAAGCCCTCCGCCGATGATACCCTGCAGCATCAGCCCTGATCCAAGGGGAAAGAAGAAGAACACGATCACGCCAAGCATCGCCGACTTCAATAGGAGCTCGATCAAGGCCCTCTTCTCCACTAAAAGAAGGGACCAAGATTCCAACTCAGTCGTCGCAAACCTGAAGAAGAAATTCGATAGAAATGTCACCCCTCCGGGTGACTCGCCGAGACCCTGTGGTAAGAGCCATCATGGTAGACAGGGCATTTCTTCCCCACTATCGGGCCGAGTGGCGTCTTTCACGGAGGAGGAGGCAGAAGCGATCCTTGGCCCCGCTTCAGTTTCTCCATCAAACCCTGTGTCCCCTTCGTACATTCTGGCTGAGGTTGTGGAGGCGGAAAGGGGAGAGTCGGAGGTGGGAAGAGGCTCGCAATCGAAGAATGCCCACCCAAAAGACATCGAAGAAACCATTATGCCCGATCTCAAAGTAATGGAGGAAAAGACCATGTGCGACTCCTCCTCAGTTGGGCAAGGTCGATCGCGCTTCTCCTCCTCTGCCTCGGAGATCTCCTCGCGGCCCATCTTGATCGCATCAGACTCCAACGGAAAGTGCCGGGAATCAGAGTGCGATGATAACAGGACGAAGAGATGCGAGGTTGAACCAGGATCCTCCCTCTACTCTGTTCAGGTGTCGAACTCCTCCTCCTCCTCCTCGTGGCCTGGCATGGACCAGACTTGCCCCTCCGACAGGGGCGAGGGGGAGGGGTTGATACGCATAAGGATCTCCGACGATGGAGACTTGTCGGCGGGTACCGAAAGTGAAGACTATGCGGAGCTTCGAGAGAGGACACGTTGCCCTTTCGGAAAGTCCGCTCCGGAAGATTTCTCGGGGAAGGAAGGAAAGGAGAGAAAGGTCAGGAGAGAGAGACCCATCTCGGCTTCCCTGGGCATTCCGACTCCACCTTCTGAGCCGATAAGCGTGGAAAGGAAGGCAGGGGCAAGAATCGTCGTCGGCACTTCACAGAGCGATGCGAAAGGTGGTGTGAAAGCCACGTCAGCTTGTTACAGATCGAGTCCAAGATCTAGCCGGCTCTCCTTGACTCCTGGCACTCTGGAAGGGCCGAGCTTGGCAAGCGAGATGGTGGAATTCATCCACAGGGATGCCAAACTTGAAGGAGGGGATGAAGTTACTGAGGCCGTGGCCAAAGAAACTCGTTTGTCCAAGAAATTCGCGGAAAAGCCTAGGGGTCATGTGAGGAGCTCTTCAGAATACCATCCGAGGTCACTGAACTTGCTCGAAGAGAAGATACCAAGGGAAGTCCTTGAAACGGAACGAGTCGATAAGGAGAAGAAGATGGTAGAGAGGCTGGAAAAGATGAAGAAAATGGCCGAGGAGCTGGCAGCAATGCTCGAGGACACCAGAAACCACCTTTGCAAAGAATCAGCGGTTGGGGCCCATCGAATGGGCGAAAAGGATAACGTTGCATGCAGAGATGAGAAAATCGAACAAAGCGAGCAAGGAGATCGCGACGAGGAGATAAACAGGTGCTCATCGGAAAATGGTAAAGGTAAACAAGGTGCCCAGACCGAGTCAATCGTGGGCAGAGGAACAATTTCCAACCTGAGCCGCAATATCCGTATTCGAGACGTAGAGAAAGAGAACCGAATGGAGAAGGAAATCCTGACGGATGACATGGAAATTCTATTGGAAAGTCGCATGAACGGAGACCCAGATCAAGGTTGTAGGAAAACCGCAAAATATGAGCGTGGAGAGGCGTTCATGGCTTTGGGGAAACCCGCCGCTGCCCACTTCGCCAAGGTTTCGAGTCCCTCTCTACTCCTTTCGGGAAGGCTAGAAACTTCCGGAGAACGATCTGCTTGCATGCTTCAAGAGAATGGAACAGAACCTTCGAGTACTACGCCGCCCAGGCCTGGAGAAAAAGTGGAGTCCGCGTTCGCCTCCTACCTTTCATTTTCGACCTTTTCCAATCGCCCAAAGACCGGGAAGAAGTTCCAAGGTGCGCCATCAATGAGCTCGTCCCCTTCCACAGAAACTACGTCAACCATCAGAACCCTGCCCATCTCCAACATGATGATCTCAGTCTCGGATGTGGGCGTTTCCGACGAGGTGGCAAAGCCAACGTCGATGGGCAAAGGTCTGAGCAAGAAAAACTCCTTCTTCAACAAGGGTCTGGGTGTGGCTTCCAACCTTTCGTTTTCCTTTGGCATGAGCTTAGGCTCTGGTGTAGCGGGAGGCGTGGATGGTAAGCACCGTTGCTTCGATGAAACTTCGCCGCGTCCTCAAGAGAGTCGCGAGGGGCTTGATCGCTTCGAGAGTCGCTCGCCAAAGATGAAGCGCTCACCTTCATCAAGGCAAGTTCTGAGTACCTTCCCATTTTCGTCTCTGAGGAAGAGAAGGGCCAACCTCAACGGGCTTGGGAAGGACGCGGAAGGGGACACTGATTCCGGTCTGGGTCACGGTAGGCAATCGAGCCTTGACCACTCCCACCTGATTCGGCTCGGATTCAAAGGCGATGCAAGAGGTGGCTGTCAGGCGGTTTGGCAGAAGGGCGAAATTACGCCCAAAATGGGCCCCGTAGAGAAGGGTCCGTTCTCACCCCTGAACCACGCCAACTGCCGCAATAATCTGGACATCGCACCTATAGACTACCATAGGAAAGCCGAACAGGATGAGTCAACAGGAGATGCGGGGGACGCTAGATTTCTGAACCGATTCCAGAAAGGGCGGGCTCAGCCTCCCGACACGGAGCCAGTGAATAGAGGGCTCAGGAGGACAAAGACGGAGAGGGAACACGCAAGGACGAGGAGCGACCTCGAGTTCATCAACCGCACCGTCTTCCACGTCGTGAACAGAAAGACTGGGGAAGCTGGATTGAAAGTAGGGGGAGGAGGAGATAGCGGCAAGGTTAGACTTGAGGTCGAACCTACGAGGGACGACTTCCACCGGTCCAATCCCAGAAGTGTCAAGGTGAGGATGGAGAGCAACCAGCCTCCTCCTCTCCCGCTTCCACCTCGCCCCTTTGCCTGGACGCCTTCCAACCAACCCTCGGCGAGGAGGAAGACCGAATCGTCCAAGGACAGGAAACAAGACGGTCGGAACATTGAAAACGCTTCGTCCAACTTGCAATCGCCCTCAGCCAGCCTAGGGAATCTTTGGAGGCTGCTGAGGGGCAAGGAGGGAGCTTTCTAGGATGTTGAATGTTGCAGCTTCTCTTGAAGACGCAGTACCCTTCGCCGATCTATACGCTCACGATCCACGAATGGACGGTACACGGAATTCTCAGGTTCCCTCTGATCGACCCTGGCCGAAAGAAAAAGATGTCGGAAAAGGAAAAAGAAAAAAGAAGAAAAAAAAATGTAGAAGAAAATGATAAAGAGCAAAGTCGAGCCCCATTCGAAACCAACCTACACTCCGAGGAAAACTTATCGATTCCGACGAAAGATGTAGCTCACGCTCCTTGAAGTAATCTTAGCGGCCGACCCCGCCTTTCCGATGTCCATCGCCTTGCACACCTTGCGAGACCTTTTACCGCATGTGTCGTACTTATCTTACTGCTGTTTTCTTTCTCTCTCCTCCTTTCCATGAACCCGAAACCTATTCCTCCTCTTCCATCAACTCCCGAATCGCACGTTCAAAAATGAAGAGAGGGCGAAAAACAATAAACGAAAGAAAAGAAAAGGGAAAAGAAGAGAAGATTTGGAAGAAACGAGCCGAGAAAGGGTTGAAAGGAAGCTGATTTTTTGGGCGAGAGTGAGAGGGAAGAGATGCGAAGAGAGAAGGGCTTGCTTGATCGATCTTGGCTCGCTCGAAGGATGGATGGATGATGGACCTTACAAGGGGATTGTGTTGGTACGAAGCGTCCGTTGCATCTCTCATGGTCTGAGCCAACACTTGGGTTTGGGAATTGAACTCGTCTGTCTGCTCACCACACATCGATGCAGTTGATCGGTTTCGGAGGTCAGTTGTCAAGTCGGAATCAACAACCTGGTCAAACCTGTCGTAGAGAGGCTTTCGCAGCACGAGCTTGGCCCCCAATCCCCCACACATCTTGGTCAACCTTGCAGATCGTGAATGGCTCCAAGCTTGACCGGTCTAGGAGGAGAGGGTAGGGAAGAGGTAGTGGTCAGCCATCGACGCACACGATTGTGGAAAACTTTTTACTTGAAAACAACAAAACGAAACAGAGCCAGAGGCGTGGTTAACCTTATGCATCCTGCAGGCCCCTGGTTACCTGTGCAACCTCTTGAGAAGAAGGTGTTGTTGTCGTGTCAAGCGAGTTCAGCTGCACAACTTGACCAGCACACGCAGCTGGACGAGTTGTAGGAAGGAAGGAAGGGTGGGGGTTTGGGGATGCGCTAGGCTCATGCGAAGAAATTCAAGGGTCAAAGACTCTCACCCGAAAGTGTCAAAGACGTTGAGGGAGGACGAGGCCCGCAAGAACTGTGACGGCGACGAGGACGGAAGGAATGCCGAAGGAAGCCCTGACAGCCTGCTCTTGCGGTGAAGGCGCCTCTTGATCAGGGGGGTGGGTGAGCATCTACGCAACCGAGGTCGAGGAGGGGAAGACGATGAAGAAAGTCCTGTGCGCCGCTCCGGCATCCGAGATGAACATAATGTTGGCTCCCTCGGCCTCGTACCGGGGGAAACCATTTCGGGCCCAACGAGCGAGCACAGCCCGACTATGTTTGTGAGCCAGAGCGAGGCGGTGTTGATGGGGAGGGGGGGGGGGGGAAGAAAGGAACAACCGTGAATTCCCAACATGTCTTTCTGGTGAAAGGAAAGCGAGATCGTTCTGCACTCATCCTGTGCTCTCTCCGAGTATGTTTGGTTCTCGAAGGAAAACGAGGGGAGTGAATGACCCTCCATGTACGGAAAATTTCTCAATCTCTCTCTCTTTCTCTCTCTGAACTCGAGTCCCTCTTTCGTCAGCTTTACTAGGGTGATCCATTGCGCTATCCTCCATCCTGCTCGTGCTCGTGCTCTTGACCTTGGTGCATCCGCAACCATCTCACGCCTGGTCTGCCTGTTCCTCTGGGAGAAGAGACGCAGAAAGAGCCCGGAAGGCTGATCGGTAGTTGGTTGTTATGATACGATTGCGGGAAAGAAGAGTGAGCAAGGGAGCGAAGGGGAGAGGCAGAGGCAGAGGCAGACGACGAGAGTTGAAGAGGCAGCGAGAGCGATCCAACCGCGACTGTCTCTGACTCACGTTGCTTGATTCCCAGCATACAAAGGCTTGACAGACCGTTGCCACACTTGCAGACCCTCTGCTCTGGTCAAGGATTGGTCGTGAGATGGCAGTGGTACATTCTCCTTTACGTCAGCCTGCCAGCAAACCAAAGTCACCGTTTCTCAAGCAGTTTAAGATTGGACGTGATGATGGGTCCGCGAGTGAGTGGGTATGCTCCCCTGTCCTGTAACCCTGTAAGTATCAAGCTAAAGTTTGTAGCACCACCGTGGCCGACCACCACCATCACCATGATCATCATCATCTTTTTCCTCCTCTTCTTCTCCCTTTCTCTCGTCACTAAACCTTGCCAACCCTTCGTCTTCACCGCTTCTCCCATGTTTACCAGCCTGACCCTTGCCTTTACTCTCCCTCTCGGCCATCAGACCATCTTTGTTGGCGATCATCACTTTTCTCGTCTAGCCTAGCCCATCGATCCACCTTGACTGCGTCCTCGTTTCTTCGACCATCACCTCTCTTCTCTGACTTTCAACTTGCTCATTCTCCTGCAAGGGGTTGACTGTGAAAGGATGGCTGAACACAGTAAGATGGAGCTAAACAGCCCAACCGAATCCTCAGACAAGGCTCTTATCGAGGTCATCACCGCCTTGATCCCAACGCTCATCCCAGGAGTCATGGGCATACTCCGAGGACTCTTCCCGAGTGACCTTCAATCCTCAAGTGCAGTTCGACATGATCGGAGTCCAATATCTGCGGGCCCACCTAGAACCCAAACTACTTGAAAATCTCAAGCCAAAGATCCCCGAACTCCCTGCCCGCTTCGTCGAGCGTCTCTGGTCCATGGAAGGCAACGAGCCGCAACTCAACCCACCCATCCCTGATGCTGACCTCATGAACAAGATACTATCAGATTGGACACCTCCTCGCAAGTCTCACAGCCCGTCAGAGCCCACCCCCTTGGCCCACTTGGCTCAAGCCGCCCGCTTCTTCCTCGAGAACTCCCACTCCCCACCTACTCAGCGCTCCAGAACCGAGAGTCCAGCGCAGAAGGTCAAGAGCGACTTCGCACTGCCCATGCAGGGGCTTGGCCCGGTGCTACTCGACTACTGGATTTCGATTCAGAATGAGGCGATGCGGCGGGTTGGCAGCCACGACAAATTTTACGCACGCGTTCTTCCTATCGTCCAGTCGTCCGGTACCGGCAAGACAAGACATACAGTAGAGCTCTCCGCTAGACAAGCTGGCTTTCTGGTTTGCGTGCGGAGTCACACACCCCGTGGTGCTGGCAGCGTGTCCTTTCCGCCTCAGGATACCAAGGTTTACGAGTACTTTGCCACACTGATCGACGACAGCTGTTGGAGAAAATACGAAGGGCTGAAGAGGACATACGAGACCCACAAGCGAGTGGCATGTTGGTTCGGTGCTTACTGCACCGTCCTCGCCCACGCTCTCAGAAAGCGCATGGTCGCTTCCCGTTGCCCTGTTTTGGTTCAACAGGCTGACCAATCTCAGCAGGGATCTGATGATGACCTCCAAGGTTTGGCTCAGTCGCCTCATGGCCTTGAGCTCAAACACCAGCACATACTTCAGGCTTGCTGGTCGACGGTCGTGCGTCACTTTGCTGAGAGCGTCCACTCTGGTGCCGACTTTGTCGAAGGCTTTCGATTCTCGCCTCCAGAAGAGGGACTCATTTGCCATGAATCGGCCCTCTCCCACGATTACATTGACGACTCTTTTGAGAAGGAACAGGTGGATCCCGAATCACCAGCTAAGGATGGACAGTCCCCTCTTGACCCGCTCCCGTGCCGGTCCCATCTTCTTGCCAAGATCGACAGGATAGCTCGGGACCGCCTAGAGGAAGACGACCGCGATATCGCTTCCTTGTACATCTCAGACCAGGCCACGCTCCCCGAAGTCGCCCGAGGTGTCGCCGGAAGGTTCCTATCGCCTCACCTTCGAGAACTGGAGAGCCTGCTTCCGGAAGACTTGCGCAGGGACAACTTTTTCTTCCTGGCTATGGATGAATGCATGACTCTGGAATCCATCCTGCCAGTCGTCCGCAGGGTCTGGAGAGAAGCTCATCCTCAGCACTCTTGGATCCTCTTGATCGACACAGATCCGTTCATCTCTCCTCTGGCAGGTCACCAGGCCAAATTAGCCTCAGCAAGGATGTCCAAAGAGGAGTTGCTTAGGCTGGTGCATCCCTTCATTAACCTCCCCTTCGACGTTGCATACGGCGAGCAGGCGACGGATCTGATTGATGCCCTGTGGGCAAAGTCCAAGACCTTTGGCGACCTGCACGCACTCGCCACCGGCATGGGCCGGGCCCTGTGGAATACCGGCCTCTATAAGACTGTTCAAGAAGGATTCCCCAATCTGGACAACATCCTGCTCAAGCTGACTGGCAACATAGACTGGCCAGACCTTGCCCATCACGAAGACAGCACAGAGGAATGTCATCGTATCCTGGCGATGGTAGGCCAGCGACTACCTCTGGGCTACGTCAGCGTAGATGGATTCATCTCGTTCCAGCATGAGCAAGTTGCCAGGTACTTGCGCGTCGTCTCGGCGATTTACGACTCAGTAGCAGCGTTCAGGAGCTCAACACCCTCCGAACCGGTCGTCTCTCTCTCCGTGGCCTTCTTGATCCGAGGAAAGGACCAGAACGCGAGGAGGACGGCGTTTGAAATGTGGTCTGATGCGATCCGCTTGATCGCCAAGGAGCGCGGTCGATTCGGCCTGGACCTCGGCAAGGAAGGAGAGGAGGGCTTCAGGATCCTCATGTCGATGGCAACCGATTTGGTTGTCGCAGACGCCGTGTCGCAGGCCTCGCTCAAAACCAGGCTCCCCCTCAATGGGCCGGACCTTTTCGAGATCAAATGTGCACCGATTTCGCTTTGGGACTGGCTCAGGCAGATGTTCGCGCTCGTCCCGATCGGCGAGCAGGCCCTGCCAGACGAGTACCTCCAACTGCGGAGATGGTCGGCCAAGACCTACTTGAACTTCACCCACTTTTCCAGGAGGGCCGAGCTCGTCGCCAAGCCAGATACGGGGGATGGCCTCGGCATTGTCTCTCTGTGCGAGTACTGGGTCAGGCAGACGGCCATTTTGGGTCCAGACACGCAGCCCGGCTGGGATGTTCTCATCCCGATCTACACGTCAGAGACAAAGCCGGGCCTTGACCACTTTTTCGATCCAAATCAGCTCAGTTACGTCGCGATTCAGGTCAAAAATCGTCCAAAGAGCGCTGTCAAAGCCAGCGAGTGCTTTGGTCCGAACATCCTGACCAGAGATTTAGGCGAATCATTGGACTCCAAGTCGCCATCGTCGCAGGCGAGAGCGTGCCTCGAGATCTTTGTCGATCTGCGCTCGCCGGTCCAGCGCCCGGTCTACAAGCAGCTTGGTAAAGCTAAAGATCCGCCGCCTCCGGGCAAGGCGAATCCGAGAAAGAGGATGAAGAAGAGCGTGATTGAGATGGACGTTCGTCACCACCTCGTCATCAGCGGTTTTGGCAGGAGAATCTTTCCATCCATTCACGGGATGGACTCGTTGGCCGAACTCAACCTTCCTCTGCTGTTTGGATTCAGCTCGTCCCATCCCGAGGACTATGTAGAAAGCGGGCTGAGCACGATACCCGGTGAGCGTGGGATTCAGGACTACGTAAAGAGCCTCCAAATCTCCCGGTCCACCACTCTCGAAGGCCGGCTGCGCGAGTGGATGGTACCGAGTGCCGCAAAGACTCGCTTTTCTCGGGCCCCCACTCGGACCTGAGGTCCGAATTTCGAATATGAATTCAGCCTGGCGACTGCAGTACCTTCCCTTCCTTTTTTTCCCTTCTTTTCCCCTTTTTTAACTCGTCTCTCTCGCAAAGTATCTACAACACCCGCATTATCAATCGGTCCGTCTCGTTCTAATCACGTTGTCACAATAGCCAATTCTTTTAAAAAAAAAAAACTTTTATGTTACGGGAGGAGGACCGGGGAGTAAGGAACGCCGAACCCCGCATCAGGTTCGGGCACCTAGGGTTGGTACGATTCGTGTTGGGAGGGGGAGGTTCTGAAGGTCCTTCGGTGACTCGATCATCGCTCTCTGGAGCCGCCCTCGCCGTCGTCGATCGGTCTAACCTCGTGCTATAGAAAGGCAGGAGAGAGGTTCTGCTGTGCCTTTGCATATCACCACCATCTTTCTCTTCCTGCCGCAAACAATCTGGAGTGGTCAGAGGATGAAGGGTGAGTCTTGGGGTATGTGGTGAGGATCAAACCCTTTCTAGATTAGGAGGATGCTGCCAGGATGGATCGGGTGCGATCGGCGAGTCGAGTTACTACTGAAAAACCCTTTACGACGTGCACAGGCCAGCCAAGAATCCTCCTCCTCCTTGCAGCAATCCGAGAAAGGAGAGCAAAGCAACTCCACACGGCGATAAACGCAACATCACAACCATCACCCTGCATACAATCACTACCCTCGTACCCACTCGGCTCATCTCCCCCTCTGCTCACATCTACTTGTCTCCTTGGGACTCTTTCATAGGATCGACGCTAGCACATAGGGGATAGAAAGGAGAAAAAGCGAGAAAACGAAAGCAGAAAAGCAAATGTCGTCAGCTCAGGGCCAGTCGAGGTTGGACCTCTCCCTCCAACTCCTCCTCCAGTCACCACCAGGGCAGGTCTCGCAGGTTTATCACGACCTCAGGGGAATCCTCACCTCGCCCGAATCGGATCCGGAGAACCTCTCCGGTGAATCGACTCCGATTGACGACGCCGCACTCAGGCAAGCCGCCCTAGTCGCCCTGGAAGAGTACAACACCTCCCAGTTTGTGACCGCCAGCTTGGAGGTAGAAGGAGGGAAGAGCGAGAACGTCATCATCTGTGCGGCTGGTCAGATCGTCGGCACTGAAGAGGGTGGCAGGAAAAGGTACGCCCACCCGAGGGCTGCGAAGAGTTTTGCCTTCGACCACCTCAAACTCGTGAGTTGGTCCATCCAGATATGTGTTTTGACAGTTGGTCAAGGCTTGCTGACCACTTTGGAGAATCATACCGGAACTTGACCATCTTTTTTTACCCCTGCTCAGACCACCTCTGACCCCGAGCCCCTTACAATAGACGAGAAGGCTGAGCCCATCAGGTGAGGAGAAACCCCTCGGTTGCGAATGCAGACCAAATCCACCGAAACTCAAAACTCACTTGTACCACTGTATGCGATTCTTTTTTTTTCTTCTTCTCTCTTCAGATCGGCAATCGACGCCGCCATCCAGACCTACGTCTCTGACCACTTTCCGGACGGAACGAGCTCTACTTTTACGGTTGGCAGCTCTCCGCCAACGCAGACGATCGCCGAAGCAAAGGTTGTTGAGCCGGTAGTCCGAGTCGATCCCGAGGAGCCTTCTGGCCCAAAGGGCAAGGAAGGCGACGTGGCACCTGGAGAGGAAAAGGAACCGGGCGATGAGGAGGCGGAGGCTGGTGATGAGCAAGGGGAGGGAGGAGGAAAGGAAGAGCCCAAGGTCGAGGATGCCCCTGTTGGCGATGCCGCCGAAACCGTCGAAAAGGCAGACGATGCCGTCGACGCGGGAAAAGATGAGGTCCAACAAGAGCCAGTGGAGAAGGACTACAAATTCGTCACCAACATTGTCGGAAACCGGTACAACCTGAGCAACTTTTGGTGAGCCGTCCTGTCGCCTGTTCAACACTGCTGTATCACAAGTGCTGAAAATTGAGCGAGGGGCATCTTTTGCATACTCCTGTCCCCCCCTTTTCCGATTTTCTTCCTCTTCTCTCTTTCTTTGGTCCCCTTTTGCACCCAGGTCTGGTCGATGGAGATCGTCGTACACGTACGACCCAAAGCTGTCGACCTTGACCTGCTCGATTCAGGTGCAGGTCCACTACTTTGAGAACGGCAACGTCCAGCTCAACACGTCCAAGCCGTGCGCCGTCACCCTCCCGTCACCTTCGGCCGAGGCGGATCCCAAGGACCTGGCCAAGGCGCTGGCAAAGCTGGTGGAGAAGCACGAGAACGAGTACCAAAAGGCTCTGGAGAGGAGCTACGACGAGCTCAGCGAAAAGGCCTTCAAGGCTCTCAGGAGGCTGCTCCCCGTCACCAGGCAGAAGATCGACTGGGACAAGGTGAGGGAGGGCGTCGCTTTGGTCGATGCTCGAGCACACAAAGGCACAACTTGTGTGCATCCATTTTCGGAAAAGGCTCGCAATCGAAAAGCTAATCGCCCATCCACTTTCCTCCTCGTCTATTCACGCTAACGGTCGCGACCTTTTCTTTCTCCAGGTCATGAACTACAAGCTTGGATCAGAACTTTCCAACGTTTGAAGAGGCAAGATTGGAAAAGTGGACGCTTCACATACGATCGCGGAAGGAGAATGCAGATTCGCCCTGACTCTTCCCCCCCCGTCTGTCTCAAGGCGAAGGACAGCTCTGTGTCTATGATCGTTGGATCCAAACTTTTCGTCCAGGAATTATTTTTTCATCTCCTTTCACTTGTTTTCAGTGTTTTTTTTTCCGGTTTTTTGGGGGGGGGGGGGGGGGGGGGGGGGGGGTTGCAATCCCTCACAGGCATGGAGCGAAAGCGCTTGCAACCTTATCTCTAGAGGCTTTGCGACCATGGGCGGAGCGAGTGTTGGAGAGACTTTGTTTGCATGAGAAAGGAAGACCTTCTAGGAGAGCGGGTGCAGAAAGGGGCAAGTCTCCTGCTTTCTGGATCCATTCGGCCCTTCCTTTCTCCCTCGCCAGCGAATGAAAAAATTCGTAACCGGCCCTGTTCGGGCTCGAGGGTTTGGGTGGTGAATGCCATATTTTTTCCGTCTTAGGGGGGAGAGTTAGGGAGAGGATGGGGTTGGGGGGAACTAGTCTTACAAATGCGATAGTGGGGGGAGGAGCAGAGTGCAAAAGGGGAGGAAGATGGGGAGGGGAAAGGAGATAGGTTTTGGCGATGCTGAAGGGGAGGTTTCGGGTTTGGTTTTGGGGTTTTTCACGCTTGTTTTTTTTCTTTTTTTTTCCCGAAGGATTCTGCAGCCTTTTCTTCCTTCCCTTTTCGCTCGTTTCTTTCCCCTTCGACCTAGGAGGTTGCGGAGGGTTGGTTTGGCAGGTCGGTCATCTACCGTCCACGAGCTTTTGGCTGGAAGGGATTTTCATTTTTGGTTTTTTTTTTGGTTTTTCATCAAGGAAAGAAGTTTCGAACTGATCTGGTCAGACACGCGAGCAAAGTGAGAGGTTGTGAAGAGGGGGGGGGGGGGGACTCACAAGAACCTTGGTGTGGCGAGAAGGTTCCTACCTCCGGATTTGAGCTCCCTTGGCCAGACGTCGACGAGGAAGTAGTCTTTTTTTGGGGGGAAGAGTGGAAGGGGAGAATCAAGAAGGAAGGTAGGCAACGAATGGAATGAATGAAGGATAAGAAAGTTTATCGCCACAAGAGAGAGAGAGGGAGGAGGGAGATAGGGTGGGAGGAGAGAGGAGGAGGCTGGGGTTTCAACTCACAGACATGACCGACAGCGACGCCCATGATGTCTCCCACGACGGCCTTGGGGGAACCGTTTAGGATCCAACCGAAGGCGACCAGACTCCAAGGGAGGTAAGGAGCGGTGATGGTGAGGACTCCGAAGAGGCTCATCCTGACGTGCCTGTTCCTCCTGCTCCAGACGTAGACCAGGACGAAAGCAAGGGGGCTACCGAGGAAGGTCTGAGTGAAGAGTGGGGAGATGAGGAGGAGGAGGGAGGAGGAGAAGAGGAGGAGCCAGAGGTAGTCGGACCTCCTCTGGAAACTGTTCTCCTCCAACATCCTCGAGTACCTCATGAGGTAGAAGAGGTGGAAGACAAAGTCTAGACCGAGAGAACCGAAGTAGGTGAAGGTGGTGATCACCCTCCAGAGTTGGAGCTTGCCGAAGACGAGGTGAGGCGTGTAGAAGAGTTGGAACTGGTTTACGACGTGCGTGTGCTCAAGCAGAGCGGTGGCCAAGGCGAGGGAAGCCCAGATCCCCGTTATCGGAGGGATGGTCTCCAGGTCCATGGTGGGTGGGTGGGTCTCCCAAGATTGGGTTTTCTTTTTCTCCCCTTCTTTCCTTACGAATCCTACTTGTTTCCCCCCTCCCAACCCTTTTCCCCGGCTTCGCTACAAGTTGCTCCCTTTTGCTTCTCTGTGAGGGGCCAAAGGGATGATGTTCGTGCTTTTTCGACCGAGTAAGGGATCTTTCGGATTGAAGCTGTACCCTTGGGGGGTCGGGTTGTGTTCAGCCCGCTTTCAGGTTTCTTTGATCAAGGCAGAGAGAGGGGGGGGAGTAAAAGAAGTAGGGGGGGTTGGTTTCAGAAGGAGAGAGGGAGTGGGATGGAGGGAGGGGGAACAGAAGAGGAAGTTGTCCCCTTTTCAGTCGCTCCATCGGACAGCAATCGGAACTCGAACCCTTTCGATGAAATGCGGAACAGTGTCCACAACGCACACTTTTCCTCCCTCGAACACCAAAACCTCATCTCGGGAATCGGGTGGCGGAACTACGTGGAGGTGGGTTACGTAATGGAGGTGACAAGACCATAACCCCCCTTTCCTCCTCCTCCTCCTCCTCCACCGACGCTTCACTCCCCTCGACCTTCGT
Source organism: Violaceomyces palustris (assembly GCA_003144235.1). NCBI lineage: Eukaryota > Fungi > Basidiomycota > Ustilaginomycetes > Violaceomycetales > Violaceomycetaceae > Violaceomyces > Violaceomyces palustris. The sequence continues at coordinate 7,909 of KZ819746.1, read as the reverse complement.
ATCGAAACCTTCGGAGAAGTGGAATCCATTCCCAGGGGTGGATGAGATGAGTACATGTATCCTTTCCTCCTCCCCTCCCAAAAAAGAAACTTTGAAAAAAAGAAATCGGTCGGAGGAGTACAAACTTCTTTCCTTTCCTTTTTTCTTGCACATTCCAGACCGATTCCTAGGGCAGGGCAAACCTTTCAACGGACAAGCGGGGTTGTCGGAACCGCGAGAGCGAGAGAGAAAGGGAGAGACCGAGACGGAGCCAGAGTCTGTGCGTGGTCTCTTTGGCTCTTGGGAGTTGGGCAAAGGGATTCGATTCGCGTTCTTTTACACTTTCTTCCTTCCAACGGGATCAGAGTCTGGCTCTGGTGGGAACGGGGGCTGGGCTACCGGAACCGTAGTCGTCATCCTTGCCGCTGTTCCCTTCCCTCTGCCACTCCACGCTGACGCTCTGCTCGGGCGTTGCGGCACCTGGAGCTGACGTCCCGTAGATCTTGGATCGCTCGTGAGAGATCAATGTCGTCATCTTCAACGCCCTGTCCAGGTCGCCTTTGATCTTGATCTGTGGTCGAATCACGAGGCAAGCAGACGTCAGCGAAGAGGAAGCCAGAGGTGAAAGGAAAAGGAAAGACCCCCGCCCGCACAGAGAGTGAGTACGGAAGAAGTGAAAGTAAAAAGGAAGCCTTGGGTCTTGGCCCATCGACGGGTACTCACCCTACCCTGGTTGTAAAGTTTCTGGGGATGAACCTTGCCCGTGGCCATGTCGACAAAGTCTCGATCCTTGCACTCGATGACGACGTCGGCCTTCCTCTTCCTTCCGAGCACCGTCTTGGGAGGTTGTCCCTTCCCGATGACGCCCTTGGTCTTGAGGTCGGCGTACCAGAGGGCAGGCTTGAAGGCACGGCCCGAGGTGCTTGGCTTTCCCGCCACAGGCTTGGTCCTCGGGTTGGATGGGTCGATCGGATTGCTAGGGTGGATGACGAAGAGGTAGATGCTCTGCAGGTTCCTCACCAGGCTCCTTCGCGAAGGCAACCCCGCTGGGGAATCCTTGAGGATGGAAGCTGAGAGGGCGAAGACCTGGGGGGAAGGAAGGTGGAGGCGAAGGGGGTTGGAAGTTGAGGAAGGGAAAGAGAAAGAGACTTGACACCTTCAGGATCCGAGGTGGTTGGTAGCGGGGGGAGATGATCTACCATTCATCCTTTCCTCCTCCTCCCCAAACAACATCCTCCCTTTCATTCCGTCCCTTCCCCATTTCGTAAGAGGGTTTGGGGGGAAGAATCTTCTCACCTTGCTGGATTCGAAGCCGGGCTGAGCCAGATCCAAGCCCTTGGTCTCCAAGGCTTGCTGAGAATCCTTCACCATCCTCTGGGTAGGGTCGGCGGCGTTCGGTTTGCTAGACATTTTCAACGAGCGATGGATGGATAGGTGGAGGAGCTGGTGTGGATGATCTTGGTGGAAAGGGGAGAAGGAAAGGGGGGTGGGGGGGGGTTTGGATGGTGATGAAGGAAGGGAGAAGAGAAGCGGAGAGGAGAGCCAAGCAGGGTCACATCCATCCTCCCCCGCCCTCGGCTTTGAGTGCAAGCATCATTCAATAATAACAGGGATAGAGCGTGAAATCGCCTCCTCAACCCCAGTCAGCGAGTTGCCCCCGCCCGAATCGAGCCATCCTCACACACCTCCACTTTCGCGCGCGTCCCCCTTCCTCGGTTGGTGCCGAAAGCTTGCATCGGGTAAGGCTTGGAACAGAAGGCACGAAACTCTCACAGACCAAGACCAAGATCTCTCTTTTCTCGTCAGTCTATGTTGTTTGCAAGGTTGGGAAGGGTGGGAAGGGTGGGAGGTGGGGGGGAAGACTGGGATGGCAATCTGCTTTTGGCTCAATCGATCATCAAAGGGAAAGAGAGAGGGGGGGAGGGGGATGAATGCTCCTTGCTGGTGGCGAGGTTCGGTTTGATGGGAGGATGGAGGATGGAGGATCAAGTGACGGTATCAGAGCGAATGCCTCGGAACGGTTTCTTGTCTACGGAAGGACGGATAGAGATGGAGAAAGAGGGGAGGTTCAAAGATGTGCAGGGCTCCATCCTTTCAAAGGTTGGGCAGAGGAGTAGGAGTGGGAGGTTTGGGATCTTCTCGAGAACCCAACCTTCGTGGCAAATCATCTCCTGATCAACCCTGCTCCCTTCCCTCCATTTTTTCTTTTTTTTTTCTCCCCACCTCCCAACCCTTTGTCGCACATTCCATTTTCCCCCGCTACAGCTTGAATCCCCCTTTCTCCTTGTCCTCCAACCTTCCCCCTCTAGCTTGCCTCCTCTCCACGACCAGGTTGGCGATCGCAAGCGCCACGCCCAACCCACTGAAGCCGATCCCGATGTAGGTGGCGCCACGGATCCCCGACAGGGAGTTGGAGCCGTGGTCGTTGACTTGCTGCTCCACCGTCCCAGCGAAACCCAACCCCAACGCGATCGAGTAGTTGACCACCGTGTTGACGAGACTTCCCGCGGTGCCCTGCTGGTGGTGAGGGAGGAGGTCGCTGATGATGATGCTACCCGCGGGGAAGCTCATGTCCATCCCGAAGGGCATGACGGCGATCGAGACGAACGCCTGAGCCCAGTAGGTCTGTTGGACTGGCATGGTGGCGATCAGGATCGATCCAACGCAAAAGGCCGACATGGCTAACGCCATCACCGTCGCCGGTCCGGCCCTTCGAAGGATCTCGGAGGAGGCGAACGCCGCCGTGAGGCCCGTCACACCGCAAGGGGCGAACTGGGCCACGCTCAGAAGGGGAGAGACGGAACGGATGTTTTGCAGGAATCGAACGCAGTAAAAGATCCAAATCCCGCTGAAGGCAAAAGAGGAGGGGGAAGCACAATTCCAAATTGCGAGTCGGCATCCGTGGATGGGTTGCGATGTGGAAAAAGGAGGTTTTATTTTTGTTTTATTTTCGTTCGTCAGCTCTTCGTCTCGCAGATCGACACTCCAGACGCTTCGAGAAAGGGGACCGAACCCTCGGCCGGGTTGATGCTTTGCACGGTGATCCTCATGGGAAAGCAAGACTCACAAAGAAGACCATCCCAATCCTATGCAGGCAAGGATCAAGGATCCACGAAGGGTGAAGACCGACGTCGGGATGAGAGGGTACCGTGACCTGGCTTCCATCCAGAAGAAGGCAGAGATCATGAGGAAGCCGACCAGAAGGAGAGCCCATACGTAGGCCTTTTGCCAACCCGAGACCAGAGCCTGGTTGAAGGCGTAGTTGAAGAGGATCATGCCCGTCACCACCACCACCGCCGGCCAAAGGTCGAGCCTGTCGAGCATGGTAGCATCGTCGTCATCGACCATGACGCTCGGTGCGTCACCGACTGGCGTCGCCGTCGCTTCCGTCTCCGCGTCGCTCCCACTTTCCGGTCGTTCGGCATCGACCTCGGTCGCGTTGGGGACGACGAGGATCGAGAGTAGAGCGAGTAGGGCGCAGACGATGGCTAGCATATAAAAGGCCCAGGGCCATCCGAGGCTAGGGTTCTGCGAGAAGAGGACCGAGAAGACGGCGCCGAGGAGGGCCCCGTTGGGAGCCGTGGCGGCGAAGGCAGAGAAGGAGAGGTACTTTTTGACGCTGCCCGGAGGGTACATGCGTCCCAGGATGGCGATGCCGTTGGGGAGGAGGATGGCGGGTCCAACACCCTGAAGACCACGGCAGACGTCGAAGAAGATGGCGGAGCCAGAGTACGACGACAGACCGGCGACCATGGACCAGAGGCTGAACCAAGAGAAACCGATGACGAGGAGGAGCTTGTGGCCGAAGAGGTCACCCATCCTCCCCGAGGGAAGGACCAGCGTTCCGACCGTCAGGGAGTAGGCGGCCGCGAACCAAGAGGTCTGACCGAGGTCTCCCTTGACGCCGAACGACTCGCTGATCCTCTCCAAGGGAAAGAGGACCTGGCCGAGAGCGGCTTGGGTGAGGAGCATGGAGCAGCAAAGGATGGCGACGCAGAGGAGCTCCTTTGCCGCCGAGAGGAGCTTGACGATGCTCGATTCCGGAAGGGTCGCTGCAGATGGCATGGTGGCGAACCTTCCTACCGAATTAGAAGCAAAAGGAACAAGATGGAGGGGGCGGGAGGGATCACGATGAATGAGTTGCCAGCACAGGTCTTTGCTTGGTGGTAGTGGATCGAAAGACGGCCAAGAAGGAGAGGGAAAGGATCCAGTCCCAGCAGCCGAGGACGAGCGTTCAGGAAGAGGGTGCAGAGGGAAGAAGGGGAGGTCGGAACGATGAGAGGCAATCCTCTTCTCTTCCCCTTCCCCTCCCCCCTCCTTCCCCTTCACAATCAAGCCTTAAGGCTCTGTCCGCACTTGAAGACCCCGTCAACATCTGCTCCATGCCGCGTGGTGGGCATCGGAAGTTCGGGAGGTGACATGTTTTTCTACTTTTTTGTTTTTTTTTGCTTTTTTTTGTTTTTTGTTTTTTTTTTTTTGCCTATATCCGTGAAGGTGAAGAGAGGGAAGCGGGAATGACAAGGCTCGGTGAATTCGCGGCACATGCGAACCTCCTTCCACCTGTAGGGTCAAGAGAGTGGGTTGAAGGGGGGAAAGGAGAGGGAGGAGAGAGAGAGGAGCCGAAAAACCTTAAACGGTCAGCTTGCCGAGCATCCGAAGGGGAGGTGGGAGGGGAGGAAGATCAGGAACCTTCTGCGGCGTGGTTTTGTATCGCCGATGGAGCTGAATCGGCGATGATTTTGAGGGGAGCTTGTTTGAATCGGGTGGACAACGCGTCCGGTACTTCCGTCCTCTCCTCCTCATTATTTTCCTTGGTGTAGGGGGGAGGCATGGTTGGCGAGTGGTTCCCTTTCCCATCCTCACGTCAGCGAGGGAGATGGGGAAGCCTACTGGATAGTCGATGGACTGCCGACGCTTGGAGATCTCCCCTCTCTCTCTTCCTCTATCTCTCTCTAACCCCCATCGGGAGTCATATTGCTGTTGGTATGGTGAATCGAATCGGATCGGATCGTATCCTGGACCTCCCCCCATCCCCTCGTGACTGGCACGGTCAAGTGGGGAGGTGGGGAGGGGGCGGGTTTGAGTGAGGAGAAAGTCACCATTCACGACAATCACCCCCCACTCTCCCCCTTTCCCCAAAAGTCACGAATCACGGGTAGGAGGTTGGTTGAGTCAGGAACCGGCTCTTTCGCTTTTCTCTCTCTCTCTCTCTCTCTCCACAAGCGTCGCCCAGTCCATCAGCCCCCCACGGCAGGCACACACAAACCACCCACCCTCGTAATCGGGTTCCAAATACACATCACTCACGCTCGGTAACTGTGATTGGGACTGGGAGTGGGACGGTGAGGGTGAGCTGAAGCCAATCGATCTCAGGTCCTCCGGTTCCTTTGTCGTTACTCACTCACGCGCAAGTCACCGAACGCTTGGTTGGGCTGAAGACGCACAGACCTCTCTCCCCCCCTTCCAACCCCGCTATCGGACCCTGCGCACGGACACAGGATGGGGTTTGGATCTACTGAGCACAGTCACAGATGCCGCGCAATCCACACGACAAGATGCAGCACCTGTAACTTACTTTTCCGCACAGTGTTACCTCATGCACATATCCAACCCCCCTCCCGCAAACCATCACGATCCCGCCACCGCCACCACCAACGCCACCTCTCCCTCCCTCCCTCTCTCCTCTCTCTCTTTCTCTCTCTCTCTCTCCACGCTCTCTCTCTCTCTCTCTCTCCTCCCCTCCATCCCTCTTCATCTCTCCCCCTTCCTCTCCCCGGGCTCTGCATTGGTCCCTCCCTTCCATTCCGTTCCTCCAACCCACCCTTTTGCCTTTGGCGACATCGCATACATGCCCTTTCGCCGTCCCGCCTTCCGGAGCTGGGACCCCCTCAACTTTTGACGATCTACACTCTCCCAGTCCAAGGGTCCCAAGCCTCCAAGTCGGACCTCTTCCGTGGCCCTTGTCCAAGTAGAACCCAACCCTTCCCTATCCTTCCCCTCCTCGCCGCCATGTTCCAGTTCGACTGCTTTTGCACCTCCACCCCCTCTCCCCATCCCACGCAGAGGTATGCCTCCAACCCTTTCTCAGCCAACCTCTACCCTTCCGCAGAAGAACCGTACCAGAGCAACAGCAGGAGCAGGTTAAGCCCTCCTTCCTCTCCTGATCCTCCCTCCTCTCCTCAAGCAAGCAGCCCTCGACCTTCTCCACTGGAGCAAGGCCAATCCCGCAGAGGAACCACCACCTTCACCTTCCTGCTCTTCGGAATCTCCTCCCTCGCCACGCTCGCATACTCTGTGCGTGCGCACCGCACCATCAACCATCTCAGGTCGGCCACCCACTCGGCCAACCAGGAGGCCGCCGCCTGGAAGAAGGTCGCCCTCGGTCTCTCCAAGGGGAAATCCAGCAGCGGAGCCGCCTCTACGACCACCCGCAACCTGGCCACCACCAACACCTCGCCGGGATCGCACCCGCCCTACCAGGGCCACCAACCTTGGCAGTCGTTCGAGGGCCCAAGGTTCGAGACCAGGGCCCTCTTCGAGCAGGATGCCATCTACCGAGAGATGTGCGACGACGCGCTGGCGGCCAAGCGACCGACGAACAGGAAAGTCTCCTCGGGTCTCGAAATCCAGAGGAAGAAGCTTGGAGCAGCACGCACCGCGCGTCAGAGGTGGTCTGCCGCCACCGGCCTCTCGGCAAGCCACGAGCCAGCCTCCGCCCCCTCCGAGCAGGACTGGGTTGGCGACATGTCGTCGGCGCTGCGGGAAAGCAAGTTCTCCTTCGAGAAAACCCGCCCCCTCCGGCGTTCGCCCCTGCTCGAATTCAAGGAGCAAGCGATCCACTCGCGATCCAACAAGGGTCTCGAGGAGGACGAGGAGTGGATCGAGTTCGTGGCCGGTTGCATCTTCAAGGACGCCGCCATCCCTTCGAAAGCCATCTGCGAGATCCGACGGTCCGAGTCGTTCCGAAGCTTCATCGAGCGCGAGATGAGGTCGAACCGGCTGCTGGTCAAGGGACTCTCTCAGGACGTCATGGCCGAGATCCTCGGGTACTCGAGCGGCGACTCGGCGCCGTCGCAGCGCAGCGAGAGTGGGGATGACGAGTTCCCCGAGGGGTCGTTCCTCGCCACCGAGTTCAGCACTCGGCCACCCACCGAGAGGGTCAAACCAGGTTGCGCAGCAGCCGCCGAGAGGGAGCCGTTTGCGGAGGCAGAGCACTACGCCGGCCTGCACGCGCAGATGCTCGCCGAGGAAGAGTCGAGGAGGGCCGAGGAGAGACTGGCGAGGTCGCAGGCGGTGCCGATCACGTTCAACAAGAGGCCCGCCACCTTGGCCTCGGAGAGGATGAGGGAGCTCGAGGGACAGATCTCGCTCCTGGAATCCGCACTCGTCTCTGCCATCTCTTCGGCGACGGCCGCCCACCCCAGGAGCAGCGGCGGAGGCAAGGAGCACGCCGTGGCGCTCCAAGTCGACCTCCAGGGGCTGGAAGAGAGGATCTCCAGGCTCAGCCACTGGGCCGACGAGACGGTCAAGAGGCTCGATGGGCTATGAACGTGGGCCCGAATCCCGTCGATGCGAAGCTGGGGGGCGTTGCATTTCTCTTCATCTCCGCCCTCCCCGACCCTCTTGCTTGACTTTCCGGCTCGTTTGAATTTCTGTATTTTTACATGTATTTTTTTTGGGGGAGGGGTTCGGCTCGGTCCCTTGACTGGCATTCCCACCCTCGTCCTCTCACGACCCTCGGAACCTTTTTACACTGCCCCCTTTTTGCTCTCTGGCGGGGCGATCCCTCACTCGGGTTCTTTTCGACGATCGGCTATTTTTTTAGATACTCTTTCCGTCAAATTCACACCACAGCTATCCTTTGACCTTTCATGCCTGCGGGGGGGAAACATCCCGGATCCGCCTTGAGCGTCCAGAGGATGAGAGGGGG